>NW_021026358.1:1441982-1458635 GCF_004153795.1 Camellia sinensis | reverse complement strand
GTAAAAGTCACAAAACAATCCACTAAAAAGACATAAAGGAATTACACTGGTGTGCTCTCAATTACCTAATGAATCCATGCCCAAATTGAACCAACCTCTATGTGTCTCTTCCAGCCCTGTTTTCACCTTGGAATTGTCTTGACGATGAGCCACTCCAGAATCCACCAAAGCTTTAGGTTCAAATTCTTCAGAATCTACCGAAGAATAACTCTCTCTTTTGTATAGAATGAACAAACGAGCCTTTGATGTATTCTTCTTAACCCATGAGTTGAATACTTAATTAAACATCCAAGAAAACTAGCAAAATATCCCCAGATATAAACCTTAATATCCAAAAAGAAGATCTGGAATAGTAATCCTAAGATCTGACAGAAATACGTACTTATAGAAATCTAAATCACGATGCTCGCTCGAGTGAAGACTCTCTCGCTCGAGTGAAGACTCTCTCGCTTGAGTGAGGAACCAAAAATGCGTGTTTTCCATAAGTGGCTTCGCTCGAGCCAAACAACCTTTGCTCGAGTGTACATTCATCATTCTTAGGTTTTTTGCCAGACGTAGCCTTCGCTCGAGCGAGAACTCCTTCGCTCGAGCGAGCAAGGGCGGACATGCAACTTCGAATGCAATTTTGCATTTTGCTTCGGGGGGGTTGCCCCTCGACCCCGCCTGGGCACTGCCCCAGACCCGCCAAGAGGCGCTGCCCCCTAGACCCCCACGAGCTGACCGGGCAGCTTGATCCCCGTCATAATCAGCGAAGTGGCAATCTTGAAACCATTAACGTCACAAACTTCTCTGTAAGGCAAAATTCGGGTTGGATTCGCATCTAAAACACATAGCCTCACTGAAATATAAATGCGAAAACAAGTACAACTAAAAGGAGTTTTGTCAAACGGGATTGTCAAGAATTAAAACCTAACAAGAATTGCTGTGACTTATTTGTCTGGTCAATTTGCAGAGATATAATGATAGAGTACTCAAAGTACATGTTGAGATTGGGGCTCACTTTGTTAGAATTGCTCTCAGAGGCCCTTGGCCTTAGATCACCTGAAAGACATGGATTGCACTGAGGGGCTTTTCGTTCTGGGCCATTACTATCCTGCATGCCCAGAACCAGAATTGACTTTGGGTACTGGAGACCATGCTGACAGTGGCTTCTTTACTGTACTTCTACAAGACAATATGGGTGGCCTCCAAATCCTTCATGAAAATCAATGGGTTGATGTTCCCCCTCAGCCTGGAGCTCTGGTAGTAAACATTGCAGATCTATTGCAGGCAAGTCTATACATATAACACACTGAACTTGATGATTTATTTGCCTAGCTGTTTTGGTTTTTCTTTCTCTGTTTCAATAGCATATTCACACCTGAGGTCTCATTAAAAAATTTAAGAGAGGGTATCCCTTGTCTGCTGATGACTTGAATCTACTTTCTTTATAATTGTGGCTCTTAGGGTGTGGCTTACACTAGGTTTGTTTTGGCGGAAAATATTAGAAAACTTTTCATTGCAACCTTGAAACTGATGTGCTTGTGGTTGTGGTGGTGCCGGTGACAACAATGATAGGTGGAAAATGTATAATGGGGACAGAATAACCAGTGACGTCAAGTCTTCATTTGCAATTTTTCCTGATATAGATGCCTTTAAAATTGTTTAATTTGTGCATGTATGGATAGGATGCATAAGCAGTCAAGTATGTCCATGCTTTCTATTGAAAGAACTCATTTTTGATAGCTTTGACATAGTAACTGGAGCAATGAACATTGATAGTGGAAGCCTATGTATGAAAAATGAAAATTTTCACATCCCAAGTATATGCATTATTTTATTGTTTTTAATTCTTTATTTGAACATAGAGCACACATTTATTTTAGTTTATCATGTTTTCCATTATGCAGCTCATCACAAATGACAAGTTCAAAAGCATCAATCACAGAGTACTCACAAAAAATGTTGGTCCAAGAATATCTGTTGCGAGTTTTTTCAGAACACATTTTCGCGAAGGGGTTACATCAAGAGTGTATGGGCCAATCAAAGAACTGTTATCCGAAGAAAATCCTCCAATCTACCAGGACACCACGATTAAAGAATTCATCACGCACTATTACCAGAAAGGGCTCGATGGAACCTCTTTGCTGTCGCATTTCAAGTTGTGTAAGTAGGCTATGTAGATTTGGGTTCAACTTTGGTTTGGTCTTGGTTAATCATTATTTCGTTGTGAACATGTGATTGTTGACCAAAGGTATTAATTAATCCATAGGGTTTTACTTGATGCTGAAACAAGGAAACATTGATAAGTTTCCAAGTTAAACAACCACAAAACTAATGGCTTGTGCATTTTGCAAGTTCAGTGGTTTTCTGCATATACATTTCATGATGTAAGACTATGCTTTTTAGAAAATGAATGTAACATCCTACTGGGATGAATATTACCAACAATGTAGGATCATGTTTTGTTTTTTCAAATAAAGTGGAGTATTTTTTACTTAATTAAAAAAAGAGTTTAGAAATCTGACTTTTATAGTAGCATGCATCTGATTTTTGTTTTTGATTTTGTTTTTCAAGAGCTAAGTCATTGGGGGAAATAAATATTGGATAGGCCTTGTCATATATTTGAATTTTTTAGTCATTGATTATAGATAATATTGACTACAACAAAAATACTTTGATGATTTATCTATTTAGTCACTCCGTAATTATAATTCAATCCAACCTAATTGAACAATTAAACATGACTTAAAAGTATTGGTTAACAAAGTTCTAAGGTTCTTGTTAATGAATATCTTAGTGCTTCAAATAGTTGTACATTTTGTAAGACATACATTTTTATAGAGAACGTACAACTATCTTAAGTTTCTTAAGTGTACTTATTAACAATATTCATGTTTTCAATATTTATATATTTTCAAAGCACATACTGTATATAGCTATTTTAAACTTTTCAACCAGTGTTTTTTTGGGTACTCATGAACAAAATCTATATAAATTATACAATTTAAAAAATCTAACACTTAATAGTTCAATATTTATTCTTATGCTCTAGAAGGAAAACAAGAACAATTTTACTTATGCTGAAACAAGAAAACTGTGTTAAATAAGATTGGATGCAAATCAAGTGATTTTTTGCACATCTTTTGCATTATGTGAAAGCTCATACTTTTAAGCAGATGCATATAACATGCTATAGGGATGAATATTACCAACACTTATAACTGATAACGTTTTGTTGCTTTTCAAATAAAGTAACAAAAAAGGAAAGAAAAGAAAAGAAATATTGAAATTTCTGTTCAATCATGGCAAAGTTCTTGAAATATTGGAAGAAATTAAATATTGAATAGAGATTGAGATATTTGAATTATTTAGTTAATATTCACTATAAAATTACTTGTAACTCCCTCCATTCCGAATAGAAGTTTGTACGATCCATTAATATCACTTTTCATTCACCAATTTGATATGCTCCAACACATAGCACATGTGCATTTAGTGAAATCAGAAAATGTTGTTATTGTTGAGTTATGCTAGATTTTTTTTTTTTTTGAACAGATGTTAGATTTTGTATGACAAATAATAATAAGAATTGAGAAAAAATGTCTGGAAAAAGTGTAAAAAAAATTATAAAATATTTTAAAATTTATAAAAAGTATATTACATTTAATAATAAATGCATGGAGATTGATATATCTTTTTTTCATTTTTTTATTCCTTAGGACACTTGTTAGTAAGACCGATTTTGTGTGCCTTGTTTGGTTTGATTTTGGAAATTTTTTTTTGAAAATATACTCTACAAACACTTTTTTAAGAGTAATCAAACCAAATATATTTTTTTAAAAAAAATTCTCAAAAATGTGTTTGGTTATCTAATTTTCAAGATTACTTTTACTCTACCAAAAAGCAAACCAAACAAGTTTTTATACTTTTTTATCTCAAAAACTACTTTACAAAAAAAATCAAAGTTATTTTAGAGAGAATATTTAGAAAAAGACAAATCAAACAAGTTTTTATACTTTTTATCTCAAAAACTACTCGACAAAAAAAATCAAAGTTATTTTAGAGAGTATTTAGAAAAAGGCAAACCAAATAAATTTTTTGTACTTTTTTATCTTAAAAGTTAATTTACAAATACAAACCAAACACACAAGTTTGTTTGGTATTTATGAGTAAGTGTGTTTATAATTTTTTTACTTTTATTTATATCTTTATATTATTCCCGACATTTATATAATTAGATGAGTGGGAACTAGACCTTTTTTCCTAATATAATAAATGCTGATAAAAGACTCTCAAGTTTAGCCAATCCGATAAATTTTCTGACATTAACATTTGATCGGAAATTTTTTGTATAGCAATAAGATCACTATTAACATTTCATTATAATTTTTATATGATTTTATAAACTTGGGAAAAGCATTTTTTGTGTGTCGAAATGCTCACATGTATTTTTTTGTTGTGTAACCTATAAATAAGATTTATTTCAGATTATTTATTCTGCAAAGTTATGATTGACATTTATGTTTATATTTTTATCATGTTTGAGTAGTTTACAAAATTAATATCAAAAACTCCGTAGTTTTCAATTTTTTTTTTTTATTAAATTTAGATACATTGTCAGAGTTTTGTTTCGACCTAAAGTCATGCCTTCAACTTCAATGAATTTCATAAATAAATAAAAACTCATTCAACTTGATTTAAGTCATGTTTGAAATATAATTTTACATTGAAAATTGTGTTTTTGAAACACTTTTATCAAAATAATATGACTGCTGGGTGGGGATTAAATATTTTAGTTAAAAAGTTAAAAAATTATTATAAATTGTTAAATTACTCTATTTATTTTTTTATACATTTTTTTTTTGAAAAGTTAAAAAGTTACTAAAAATAGTCTATTCTCAAATGAGAAATTTGAAAATAATATAACCAGTGCCTTTGGCCTAGTTTAAGACCCTGTTTGGAAAGTTATTTTTTTGACTAAAACATAAAATAAAAATCAATATATGTTATTTTATTTTTATTTGATGAAGGAATTAGAATAATTTATATCAAATCAAGCTCTTGGTGGGGACTCTCCACATCGTGCGCACCCCCCTCCCTCCACTTCCTGACACAAAAAATCACTTTGGCCGCCAACCCTTTACTGACAAGGGTAGTCCCGCCACCAACCCCCTACCAGCTACTACTTGCAAGGTCATCCATGCCGCTTGTTGCCTTAACGCCTTGTAGCATGAAAAAAATTCATCCACCGTCATCATCTCTCCTCCAGTTGCCCGTGGCTACTCAACCACACAAGCAAAGAGAATCTTTCACGTATTTGGCATTAGTTGTCCTGGGGCCACCTCCAACTGATTTAGCACGTCGACCATGAGTTGGGGGAAGGGTAGCCTCAAACCCCCTCGCAGTGCTTCTTCGTACAATGAGAACTCCATCAGCCATGTATCTGACGCCCTCTCCTTCGCCGTTGGCAATCTTAACTCTACATTGGCTAGAATCTGGTATCTACTCCGCAACTCCTCTAAATCCTCTGCTGTTAGTGTGCATTTGTCTGCCTTGGTATGCCAGTGATTAGGCGCCACTTGGCTAATTGGCTGGGCCGCCGAGATCATCATCGTCGGCAGGGTCCGTTCCTTGCCCCTTTCCATACGCCTCTCCACTCTATATTGCTTTGCCAATGCCTCTCCGTCCTTCTCTTCTAACGCATCCGATGTCATAACCGACACTTTGTCTTGTGCCATCTCCGCTGTATTTCTGTATATCGCTTCAGTTGCAGGGGCGAGGAAATTTGCGATGTGAACGAGAGGAGAATCCACCGAGGTAAAGGAGCTAAAGTCTAGAATACGCTAATTTTTTGCAATCAGATAAGTAAATCGCACCAGTCCGAATGCCCAGAGTTTGTTTGTGTTCCAAGGATCGCGGTTAAATTTGGCCACTTTGAAAAAATTTTCAAAGTTAAACTCTCCGCCTTTCCTACGTCGCCCCCTATACAACCCTGTCACTTCCTACTACCACTTCCTGTCCCCTACAAGTGGTCCAGATTGCCCCACGTGTATAGCCTTTATCCCCCGTCCATTCCACTTCACATCATCACACGTTTTCTGTCCCTCAAGCCCCATGCACCATAAATGCCTCCCTCAACCATCGATCCCTTCCGAGGTCGACCATTACGTCAGTTGGTCACCACGTAGGTCGATCACCTTCCTCAACGATCGATCCCTTTCGAGGTTGACCACCATGTCGGTCGGTCACCACGTAGGTCGGTCGCCCTCCTCAACGATCAATCCTTTCCGAGATCGACCACCATGTCGATCTGTCAGCACGTAGGTTGGTCGCCTCCCTCAACGATCAATCCCTTCTGAGATCGACCACCATGCCGGTCTGTCAGCACGTAGGTCGATCACCTCCCTCAACGTTCGGTCATTTCTGCAGTCGACCACCATATCGATCGGTTGCCTCCCTTCACGTTCAATCCCTTCCGAGGTCAACCACCATGTCGGTTGATCACCACATAGGTCGGTCACCTTCTTCCGTGGTCGACCACCACACTGGTCGAAACCCACCACCAACCGCGACCTCTCCCAGCCGTCAGCCACCCCCCCTCATTTCCCCTTTGGTCCTCTTTTCGATGTCTTAGGGGATTCCTCTCTTCTTTCTTATTCCTTTCGTTGGTCTAAAGTTGCACTTGAGAATGTGTGAATAATTGGAAATAGTCTTATTATTTTATTTTATTTTTTTATTTTTTTTGGTTATGATATTGCTTTTAATTATGACATATGAATTTTTAAATTATAACTCATATTATATTTAATATGACAATTTTATTTTTTCTTTTTGTTATAACCCATAAAATTGAAGTTAGACCATCTCTAATCCTTCATCTTTTGTTTCATCAAATTTAAATTTGATGAAAAATCGTACAAAAGTAGTGTTTAAATGCTTCATCTTTTGTTTTATCAAATTACAGATATCTCAAATTTTTTATAAAATTGAGAATGCTAAAACTTTTCATCAAATTACTGGAGCCGTTAGCTCTTGAGTACCAGACAACTAACCGAATATTCTCGATTGACCACCTCCTTATAATTTTTTTTGGAAAGGTCGTCCTCCAATCCTCTTCTCGGTCCACCAATAATTGATAAAATTCCAAATCATTTTGTTGAAATATACAATGTCAGATCAATTTTTTGTTTTTATATCAAATTTAAATAAAATTTAATGAAATTTTTTTTGAATAAAACATTAGAGATGCTCTATATGCGCATAGTGTTTCCCATACATCATTGTAAAAAAAAACAGCTGGGACGTATCGTGCGCGTCTCTTTCAGCAAACAGGTCTCAAATGGCCGGCGCCGGAGAACCCAACTTAACAGTAACGAATTCGGCGCCGGAAACTGCACCTCCCTATGACCGCTTCCAAGACCTAAAAGCCTTCGACGAATCAAAAGCCGGAGTCAAAGGCCTCATCGACGCCGGAATCGAAAAGATTCCCCGAATCTTCGTCCGACCCACCGACGAACTGGCCGGAGACTACCCAATTTCCGACACCCATCTTTCAATCCCTGTCATAGACCTAGGATTCGACTCCAACCGTCGATCTACGATCGTCGACGGAGTCCGAAGGGCTTCGGAGACTCTGGGGTTCTTCCAGGTGGTGAACCACGAGATACCCAGGAGCGTGTTGGAGGAGATGTTGAGGGCGGCGCGTGGGTTCAACGAGCAGAACAAGGAGGTGAAGATGGGGTTTTACTCTCATGAGCTCGAGAGGAGAGTGAAGTTTGGGAGTAACTACGATTTGTATCAGTCAAGATCTGCTAATTGGAGAGACACCTTGTTCTGTGCTATGGGTCCTGACCCTCTCCACCCACAAGAGTTGCCTAAGGTTTGCAGGTAGATCATCTCTATCTACCCACAAAGATGTAAGTCTGCATATATATATATATATATATATATTTGTATGTGTTTGTTTTATATATTATTGAATTTGTATATTGGTTGTGTGGGTGATTTTTCGACCACACTGCCCGCTTAGTAATCAGCTGGAGAGCACCGGTAGAATAGATGGCACCTTGCTGACTTGCAACAGAAAGAGAAGGCTCCGGCGGTGGTTCTTCCACCCGGGGGTACTCCGACGATCAGGTCAGTACTCAATATCTCTCAATGATAATTAATCATCTATTCAACTCACAAGCTTGAGTCTAAAAAACATACCTTAGACCCATGGGGGTGCCTCTCTTTTATAGCAAATACAATCCTAGTCCCAATAGGAACCTGGCCCTAATGGACTTAGGATTACTGCTAATCTGGGACTCCCAGTGGGATTAGGATAAACTCTCTAAGAGTCTTATCTTTACCCAAGCTGAAGTCTTCTCCCAATCTAGGACTCTTGTCTCTTATCCATGTTGAGTTCCCTGTTCATTCCAGGACTCTTGTCCCTTATACACTTATCTCGGATTCCAATATCTTCGGAGATAACCTCGGCCTAACCGAGATGACCTCGGCATAACAACCAGGACACGTGGCACCTCGGCTGACACGTCGGCGTCACCTGTTGGTACTCAAAAAATATATCCCCACAACTGCCACCTAGGTTCTATTACCTTGGCATTTTGAGGTGATGGAACCTACACTGTTCATTCATCTGTGCTCCTCTGTCCGAGATCAAACTCGCCGACCTCAAAGTTCCCTAGACTTTACTATTCATTTTTGTCAAGTATCAAGCGCCATGCTTTCCAAGCTGCTCGAGATCACACCTCATAGCCGAGGTTCTTGTTCCATTAATTCGTAAACTCCAAGAGCTTTGCAACTGCTCCACTCACATTCTTCGGTGGGTTCCCGATTTCTAGTTATCTATTTTACTCCGGCGATCTTCATATCGGCGTTCAAAACTCTTTTATTAAGCTCAATCTTTCATAACTCTTCTGAATCCGTTTACTTGCCATCTGTTGCCTTCTATTTTCGTCTGTTTTCAAGTTTTGAATTGTTTGAATGCCTGGCACTGTCCTTGTCATATCCGCTTTCTGTTGCTAGCATCATATCTGGGTCATTACTTTCTTGTTATTCACATACTTGCTTAGTGCCTGTGCACTTGGCTTTATTCTTGAACTTTGTCGTCTTCTTGACTCTGATTTTTCCCTTTTTTCATTCAATCCTCTGGTTTTCTCCTCTTTCTAGCTCTTTTGCTTAAATCTGTTATTGTTCTAAGCTTTCAAGCTCTGCAACTGTCTTCGTTCCTCTCTTCCGGTGAGGCTTACGTCATTCTGTTATTTTCGCATCCGTCGTCAGACTTCGACAATTCTCATTCCGGCTTCCCTCTTTCTGGTAAGCCACTGTTCCTCCTGGTTTTATTTCTTGTTGCTTTCCAAGAAGCTCTGCTTCATTGTTAACCACCATTGTTGTTTTACCCGTTGTTTCCAAATCATCTTCTTGAATATACGCTGTTCACATATCTGTTGATTTCTGCCACTGTTCTTGGCTTGACATACCTGTACAATCTTTTTGTTTTAATTTCCTGATAGCTTCATCACCATTTTTGATTTATGAATTACATTCTTGTTTCTGTTTTCTGTGTCTTTTCCCAGATTTTTGCTTTCAATCCTTGCTTTCAAAACTCCGAGGTGCCAATCGCCAAGAAGAGCTTTGATCAAACTCTTCAGGAGGTTGATGCTGAGCTCGTGGCTGAGAAGGCTGCTGAGATGTTCTTTCCAACTGTTTTCTGGGGGTGAGACACAACCTACCGCTGATGCCGAGTAGTTTGCTTCCTTCTTGAAATTGATGTCGAGGTAGCGGTAGAGAAGCTCCTCGAACTGACTGCCGAGGCTGAACCATTGTCGTCCGTCGAAGCAGATCAGTCCGACGTTTATTGCTTTCAGTCCCTAGTTCTTTAAGGTCTTCATTTTTGTACTTGCCAACCTTATCAGCTCTTAACAAGCTAGTTGGTCATCTCGGATGATCATATCTCGGAAACGTCTTTCAGTGTTTATCTCGGCTATACCAAACTTATAAATTGCTACAAATTTCAACAAGTGGTAGACTTCATAATCTTCGGTTAACTCATCTTGTAATGTGCTCAAAAATTTCAACAAGTGTTAACATTCCTTGCCCTTTAATTATCATTCCTTCTTCCACTGTATTTGATAGCCATGTCGAGTAATTAACTTTTCTGATGGCCCTGGCCTCCAGAAGTCTGTCTACTTTTTCCTCTACTGCTTCGACGTGCATCAACGTCGATCCTCTTGCTCGTTGGATTACAGGTTTGGCCGACCTGTCGACGTTCAGTTGGTGGCAAGTGACCTCGAGGTCAATGCCAGGCATTTCGTAAGGTGTCCAAGCAAATACCTCAATGTTTGCTCTCAAAAAAAGCTTCCAATTCTCTTTCTTCTTCTTCGGCTAAGCCTGAGCCGAGAAGAAAGAAACATTCTTCATCCCCCTCCTGGACGAGGATTTTCTTCAGTGCCTCTTCACTCTTCTCGGTTGGCTCATTGCCGACATCATCTAGGACCTCTATGTCCTCGTTTTCAATCTCTGCCTTCTCTGGTTCTCGAATGCTGCAGGTGGATTTCATTGCTGCCATATTGCTGCCATGGAGCAATTCTCCGTCTGTAGTTGATCCCCTATGACTTCTTCAATCCCATGTTCTGTTGGGAACCGCAATAATTGATGCAATGTTGAGGGAACTGCCCCCATTGCATGCAACCATGATCTTCCCAAGATTTGTAAAGAGATGGAGTGTCGATGATGGTGAATTCTGTTGTGATCTTTCTGGTGCCAGCCTGCACCTCCGAGCTTACTGCTCTCAGTGGCCATGTCGGCGTTCCAATGAACCCAACCATTGGGCCATTGGATTGCTCCATATCGTCTAAATGAAAGCCTAGCTCCTTGTAACATCGGACATACATGATGTCACAAGAGCTTCTTTGGTCAATCAGGATGCGTTTCACTTGGCACTCCCTAATCCGGAGGGATACTACCAAAGCATCATTATGCGGGTGGTGGACCATCTCGAGGTCGGCTTCAGTAAAAGACACTACTGGTCCCAAGCACTCATCTGCCCGATGTCTCTTGTCCCTAACTTGGTAAACATGTTGCAGGTGCTTTACCTTCTGAGTCTCCCCCCTAATTTCGTTCTCGTTGACCCTCGAGTGAATTACATTAATTACCCGAAGTCCTCCTGCCTGAGGTTGCTGTGCTGGGGGAGGCGGAACTGCTGGCGCCTGAGGCTGTTTTGCCTGTTCATCGACGAGGTCCCTTCAGATGGTCTTGCCTCATCAGATCTTTTAAGTGAGCATTTAGTGCTTTGCAGTCCTGAGTCATATGTCCGTCTTCAGCATACACCTTTAGCTGTGCAATCTCCTCGAGGTATAATACCTCGGTTGTACCCATTAATCGGTTTATCTCGGCTTTGACCTAGTACTTTGAAAATATTTATCATATTATTTCCACAAGTGTTATTTTATAACTTGATACTTCACTTTTTAGCAAGACTTCTGTCTCCAAATTCCTTCCAAGTCTTGGAAATATGGTAATCTCGGCGAGTATGTAGATACTTCTTTCAACATAACCTTGGTTTAACTTGTAAATTTTTGCTCAAAAAATTTCAACAAGTATTTAACCATAGTCTTCAACTTGTAAACTCTTCTCAAGTTTCAACAAGTGTTTGAGCATCTTCTTGGTTTAACCTAACTTGTAAACTTTTCTCATGTTTTAACATCATCTCGGCTTAACTTCGGTTAAGCATTATCTCAGTTTAACTTCGGTAAAACATCATCTTCGGCTTAACTTCGGTTGAGCATCATCTCGGTTTAACTTCGGTTAAACATCATCTCGGCTTAACTTCGGTTAAGCATCATCTCGGTTTAACTTCGGTTAAACATCATCTCGATTTAACTTTGGTTAAACATCATCTCGGTTTAACTTCGGTTAAGCATCACTTCAGTTTAACTTCGGTTAAACATAATCTCGGCTTAACTTCGGTTAAGCATCATCTCGGCTTAACTTCGGTTAAGCATCACTTCAGTTTAACTTCGGTTAAGCATCATCTCGGCTTAACTTCGGTTAAGCATCACTTCAGTTTAACTTCGGTTAAACATAATCTCGGCTTAACTTTGGTTAAGCATCATCTTGGTTTAACTTCGGTTAAACATCATCTTGGCTTAACTTCGGTTAAGCATCACTTCAGTTTTTGAAGTTTTTCCTTTTTTGTCGCTTGTACTCTTGTACCTTTTTATTTTTTTTAGACAATGTAAGCTCTGCATATGGCCGATGTGCCTCCTTGTTCTTGAATGTCTAATGCAACTTTTCTTCTCTGAATGCTTGTGCCTTTGTCTTTTCTTGACTGCCTTTGCATGATTCTATACTTCAAATATTTTGCGTGTCTTTAGTATGCTCTTCCTTCTTTGTGCAACCTTTTCGGGGTGACATACCTCGGGTATACAAACTAATGATTTACCTCGGAAATAACTTGTCCTGTAAACTTTGCATAAATTCCAACAGATATAAAACACATACTGTTTTAATTTCAACCTATAAACTTTCCTCAAGTTATAACAAGTGTTAAATAATGATCTACTTGTAAATTGCTACAAATTTCAACAAGTGTTTAAACAATATACTTAGCTTTTACTTCAACCTGTAAATTGCTGCAAATTTCAACGGATGATCATATGTCGGCTTAACGTCATCTTGTAAATTGCTACAAATTTCAATAAGTGTTAAGCATCTTCTTCGGGTTAACCAACTTGTAAATTTCTACAAGTGTTTAACCAATAACCTCGGCTTTACTTCGGCTTGTAAATTGCTACAAATTTCAACAAGCGAAGATAAACAGTAATCTCGGCTTAACTTCGACTTGTAAATTGCTACAAATTTCAACAAGTGAAGATACAGAATCAGCTTAACTCCAACTTGTAAATTGCTACAAATTTCAACAAGCGAAGAGAAACAGTCTCGGCTTAACTTCGACTTGTAAATTGCTACAAATTTCAACAAGTGAAGGTAAGGAATCAGCTTAACTCCAACTTGTAAATTGCTACAAATTTCAACAAGTGAAGATAAGGAATAATCTCGGCTTAACTCCAACTTGTAAATTGCTACAAATTTCAACAAGTGAAGATAAGGAATCGGCTTAACTTCGACTTGTAAATTGCTACAAATTTCAACAAGTGAAGATAAGGAATAATTTCGGTTTAACTTCAACTTGTAAATTGCTACAAATTTCAACAAGTGTTAAACATATTCTTCTTCTCTCTGCCTCTTGCTTGCTGGATCCATTGTTACCTCGGCCTCGCTTCGGCGAGCCGTTTCCTTTTTCATGCTTTTATTAGCCTCTGCATCCTTTTGTCTTAGGGTCACCAGAATCCCTTTGATATGGTTCTGTAGGCAAGGGATCCGCCTCGTGCATAGCTTCCACATACTTCTTTGTGGTCTTTACAACAGGTCTTCATCTTGGCTAACTTCAGTCCGATCTTGTGTGTTTCTTTTTTATCTTCTGGGATCTGAGATTTGCTCACTGAGCTCTTCTCTTCTCGGGTTTAAGTGCCGAGCTCTTGTCTTCTGGAATCTTGGATCTGCTCATTCAGGTTGAGCTCTTTTTTTGTCGGGCCTACTCATCTAGGCCGAGATCATGTCTTCTGGAATCTTGGATCTGCTCATTCAGGTTGAACTCTTTTTTTCTCGGGCCTACTCATCTAGGCCGAGATCATGTCTTCTGGAATCTTGGATCTGCTCATTCAGGTTGAGCTTTTTGAATGTTATTTTCTTGGAAGCGCTCATGCCCCCTGTCTTTGTATCCCTTCTAGAAGGGTCTTCATTCCGATTATGTCGACATATTCTCCATCCTTGCTAAACTAGTCGTTTCCGGCACATTGATCTTGTACGGCGGTGGCCATCTATTCTCCTTTCGTTCCCACAGACGGCGCCAAATTGTGTGGGTGATTTTCTGACCACACTGTCCGCTTAGTAATCAGCTGAAGAGCACCGGCAGAATAGATGGCACCTTGCTGACTTGCAACAGAAAGAGAAGGCTCCGGCGGTGGTTCTTCCACCCAGGGGTACTCCGACGATTAAGTCAATACTCAATATCTCTCAAAGATAATTAATCATCTATTCAACTCACAAGCTTGAGCCTAAAAAACATACCTTAGACCCATGGGGGTTCCTCTCTTTTATAGCAAATACAATCCTAGTCCCAATAGGAACCTGGCCCTAATGGACTTAGGATTACTGCTAATCTGGGACTCCCAGTAGGATTAGGATAAACTCTCTAAGAGTCTTATCTTTACCCAAACTGAAGTCTTCTCCCAATCTACGACTCTTGTCTCTTATCCATGTTGAGTTCCCTGTTCATTCTAGGACTCTTGTCCCTTATACGCTTATCTCGGATTCCGATATCTTCGGAGATAACATCGGCCTAACCGAGATGACCTCGGCATAACAACCAGGACACGTGGCACCTCGGCTGACACGTCGGCGTCACCTTGCTACGTGTTGGTACTCAGAAAATATATTATGAATTTGTATATTGGTTGCTCATTGTTTAACTACAATTCTTGTTAATTAATCAGAATATTGATTGGAGAGATGCCCCAAGTGTCCACAATTTTATGAAAAAGAAAATGAAGTGAAAGAAAAGAAATAGAGAGGAAAATATATTTTCTTGCAAGCATTTGATTAAGATGAAAATTTTGTATGAAAAAGATAAAATTTTTAGAACTCACACATTTAATTTTTCTTATATTTTCTTGTGTTTTTTTTGGCAAGAAATTAAAAAAATAGTTGCAATGCTAATATGGATTTTACCAAAAAATTAGTTTTCTTCTACTTTCTGCCACTTTCAACCTAAACAAACTCATAATTTTTTTTTCTCTTTTCCTCACTTTCTATACCCATTTTATCCTAAACAAACTGAGCCTTTTTTCTCTTTTCCTCACTTTCTATACCCATTTTATCCTAAACAAACTGAGCCCAAAAGAAAAAAAGAAAGATTGAATTTAGCTATTGGATATTTTGTCTTAACCCAATTTACATAGTCACAGTTTTTCTTGTTTCTTCCTATTTTTTCTCCCCAAATTTGGTCTGACTTGTCCTAAATTTCTGTGTTTTTTGCCCAAATTTCGGTTGATAGACAGAACAGAATTTAAATTCTTTCACAACTAAGATATGGGCACGGATGCAAAATCTAAGTTCATCCGAATTATTAGCTACAGTTGGCAAATTCTCTATACCATGTTCTGTATTATGCTTATATAATTTACAAAAACTGATGCAAATGTAGAGCTATTGAATATGGTGTGATTAGATTTGGAATAGTGAAATACATGAAAAGAAATTTTGTAATCTTTCGGTTTTCAGGAGATACTCATTCTGAAGTTAGAAATATATTTATTCAAACTAAAATTGTGTGGGCTTCATATATTGTGTGTTGTTGGCATGTAGAGATAGAACAATGGAGTATTCAAAGCAAATAAAACAATTGGGGACTACTTTGTTTGAATTATTATCGGAGGCACTTGGCCTTAAACCTGACCACCTTATTGGCTTGGATTGTGCAAAGGGACATGCAATCCTGACTATTACCCCACTTGCCCAGAGCCTGAACTGACTATGGGCACATCCAAACACTCTGATCCTGATTTTCTCACCTTCCTACTTCAAGATGATATTGGGGGACTCCAAGTACTTCATCAAAACCAGTGGGTCAATGTTCCTCCTGTTCCTGGAGCTTTACGCTGCGTTTGGTTGGGGGATTTGAAAAGGGAAAGGATAAAGTTAGGTGAAATGTGAATAAAATATACTTACATTTCACCTAGTTTCACGCACCTTTTCCCTTTCCCTTTCCAAATCCCTCCTCAAATCCCCCAACCAAACACAACATTAGTTGTCAATAGTGGAGATCTCTTATTTACAAGTAATGTATTTGTGATTTTTCTTTTTTCTCTCTCTGTTCATCAATTTATATTTTTCCCGCATCTGTCATCTATTTACTATAACATGGAGGAAAAAGTGCGGTATTAGCAAGCTCATAATCACAACACATAGTTATGTTTACAATAATGAATTGAATATCATATTTGTTATCATCTGTTCCTGTGTGGGTGAAAATCTGACCACACTGCCCGTTTAGTGATCAGCTGGAGAGCACAAGCAGAATAGATGGCTAAAGTAACCTGAAACAGAAAGAAAAAGCTCCGGCGGTGGTTCTTCCACCCGGGGGCACTCCGACGATCAAGTCAGTATATCTCTCAAAGATAATCAAGTACTAAATTGAATACTCAAAGTATAAGTTACATACCTTAGACCCATGGGGGTGCCTCTCTTTTATAATATACTCAATCCAAGTCCCACTAGAAGTATGACTTCTATGAATTCTAGTTCACTGTTTACTCTGGACTCTTTTAAGTGATATAGATAAACTCCTTGAGAGTTTTATCCTTATCTTGGTTCAATCCCCTTTGTGCCTTAGGACTCTTGCCCCATATCTCGGATTCCGATATCTTCGGAGATGACCTCGGCTTCTCCGAGATTACCTCGGCTTAGCTACCAAGGCACGTGGCACCTCGGCTGACACGTCGGCGTCACCATGCCACGTGTTGGTATAAAGAAAATATATCCCCACAACTGCCCCCTAGGTTCTATTACCTTGGCATTCTGAGGTGATGGAACCTATTCCGATATTTT
>NW_021026358.1:1381677-1422601 GCF_004153795.1 Camellia sinensis | reverse complement strand
TCCTTTATAGATAATCATAAATGATGAACAATCATTATTTGAAGGGCAATTCCAACTATTAAAAATTTAATGAGACTTGAAGGTCCAAAAAATCTTAGTTAAGACTTAATAGAATATAAATTCATTAACTAAGACTTGTGTGTAAATGCCCCTTTTCTTTTTTAGTTATGATCAATTTTTTTTTGTTTAGTTATGATATTATTTAAGATCTTTACTTATGCCTCATTTCTGTGTGGTTATGACTTCTTTTTTTTTTTTCTTTCAATTATGACTCAAAAAAATAAATTTTTTTAATTTTTTTTATAGTAGTCAAAGTGGAGCTGAAAAAATAAAAAATAAAAAATAAAAAAAATACAAAGATTATAAATAAGGATGAAGGATGCATATGATAGAAAGGTCCCCTCCAAAAATCTGGAGCATAGCATTTCGGTTTTATTATTGTATTTTGTACGGGTGTTCGCGGTTCGGATTTGGACGGTTTGCAGATTAGTTTAGACTCGCTCGTATTTATGCGGTTTGGAGAAAAGATAACCCGCAACTGCTCGCAGTACGGTTTGTGCGGATAGAGTTTGCGGATGTGCGGGCGGTTTGCGAATTGAACTTTTTTTTCTTCAAAAATTTATTTTTGAGCCTTATTTTTTTCTTATTTTGTAAATATTTATTTTGAGTCATTTTCTCCCTATTTTCTAAAATGCTCAAACATTAATAATTAATGAATTAAAATTTATAAAATTAAAAATACAACAAATCCAATTCGTAACACAAACAAATCATTCAAAATCTTAAATCAAATCATAAACTAACCCAAGCATATATTTCAAAATCTTAAACTATAACTCCATATTCATTAAGGAATTTAAAATTTCAAATCACACTTCATTCGGGATAAATTCAGTTATGTAATAATAATAATATGATTAGTATTTATTCAGTTTCAGTTAATATAATACTATTACCAAATGCAATGTCAGAGAAGTTCAAAAAATAAAAAGTATTTTGTTTTGGACAAAAATATCTAGGTGGGGATATATAAATGTAATCAATAGTTAAAATAAAACAATAATAATAAAAAATAAATAAATAAAGTGCAAGCGATTTCTTACGAGTGCAGGTTAAACCCACAATTTATAAAAATGTCATATTTCAAATCGTATCCACCCACATTATATTTGTAAAACCGCCCATTTATATACAAATTAAACGAGTTTGACGAATTTTGCAAATGCCCACCCCTAAAATATTTTGTAGCGGCGACTTCTTGTGAACTGACAACGCTACTTCTCCCCAGCACCCCACTCTAAACAGAAATCGCGTTCAATGATATCATCAACGGTGGTGGCCAAGTGTCTGCAGCTGCAGCAGCAGCAACGCCCGTGCTTCTTCTGTTCCCGCCAAAACATCTGCACAACAGTCTCCGCGACGGCCATCAGTTTCAGTTCAAAACCCCAATATTCATCATCATCATTCTCGCATATCAAACAAGAAGATCATCATCAATCCCCCCTCTTCTCTCCTCTCATTTTACCCACAATACACCCCAATTCGATTCGTTCCACCCTAACTGTTAAATCATCGCATTTTAATCTCCCTCTCATTTCTCCCCATGATCAATGGGGCACCTGGACTGCTCTCTTCTCCGTCGGCGCTTTTGGTATCTGGTACACTACACTTGTATACTCACTCCATTTCAATCTCTGTATTTATTCATCAACAAACAATATATAATTAGGACTTGATTTTGTCTTTTGTGTTTCTTTTTGATTGATTGCTTCTGTTCTGTGACTGTTTTGTTGAGGAAGGTCAGAGAAGACAAAGATTGGGAGTACATTGAGTGGTGCGTTGGTTAGCACTTTGGTTGGACTTGCAGCGAGTAATTTGGGGATCATATCGAGTGAAGCCCCGGCATATGCTATTGTATTGGAGTTCCTGCTCCCAATGGCTGTTCCATTGCTGTTGTTTCGAGCCGACTTGCGTCGAGTCATAAAGTCCACTGGGACGCTGCTCTTGGCCTTCTTGCTTGGATCAGGTACTACCTTCTTCTTTCTTAACATTGCAATTTTAGGTTTTGTGCTCTCATATTTGTTTCTAAATGCATTATTTATTTATTTATTGTACAATTGCTAATTTGGTTTGCCTCTCTAAAATCTTATTTTTCACTTGATTGTGTTTTTTGATCACTCTTGAGCAATGACTTTCCTTTTGAATGCATGTGTAGTAATTTCATGGAAATAATTCCTTAGATAGAAAAAGTCTGAATGGTACCGATGGCTTCTCATTTTTGTATGCTGATGTAGTTTTTCATGGGAAGTTCATTGGATAAAATGTCCAAAATGAAGCTCTGTGATGGATTCATAAGGAGAAATCATAAGAGAAGATAGATGAAAAATCGTTCTTCTGATTACTGTGTGGTGTTCTCTATGAATACTTAAATCTAGTGAAGAATTAGATTTCATGTAATTCCACCGTATTGCAAGGGGTGGCTCAATTATTTTTGGGGCTTCAGGTGAAATTTCGAACGGATGCTTTTTTATTAAATATTAATTTATATAAAAATTGGTTCTTTTTTAGAATAATTACTAATTAAGTTTTTACAATGAAGTTTTTCTAGCATTTTTTTAATTGATAATATTTTTAATCCACTTACTAGTTAAGTTTTTATAATTAACTGTTGATCCTGTTAGAAGATGTTAGGCTTCTAGGATGCTTTACTATTTTGAGGGCCAAACCAAAAGGAAAAAAAAAAAAAAATTATTTATTTATTTGATCCAGTACAAATATAGAAGGAAAAAAATTACATGACGCTTCACTTTTTTTATTTTTTAAATTATGATTTGAGCATGTGAGGCCTTGTCAACTTCCCTTTTAGGCCCAAAGAAATAATGAAGTTTTTGAGCTTTGAACATTACTAAGGGCGTTTGGTTAATAGAATATATCAGTAAGGTCCCTAAAAATTTGGGGGCCTTGGGCAATTGTCTAACACACCTAATGGATGGGCATTTTATGAAAGATGTCAACTGTAATTGAATGTGGTCGTTAGTTTCAAATTCATAGAATTCCTTTGGTTTTGTTTTTTGTTTTTTCGAACCATTGGTTTAATATTTGAAATTATTTGTACTTTGCATTCTAATCTGCCATGTGATGTCAAACAAACACCATTGGTGCTATCAACTTCTAGTTTTTCATTTTTCCTTTCATTCTCTTCTTGAAAAAGTATTGTCTGTTCTTTAAGTTTTTACGCTATACAAGATAACAGCAATATTTGTCAAAGTTTTGAAGTTTCATGAATAATATTCCCTTGATTGAAGGGTTGATGCCAGGGTGATCAAACTTCTTTTTTGAAGGGAAGCCTCACCATTTTTTGACATGACTTTTGGCTCTTTTTATTTATTTATTTTTTTTTTATTAAATGCAACAAGTGCCTTTTAGTTTTGGCTATTAATTTTGTGAGGTCTGCAGTTAGGTGTGCTTCGTTGGTTCGGAAGCAATTTCAATCTAATTGCTACCATATTCTGTCATATTTCATCAGAAGTTAAGGGATTTAAAATATATATATAAATAAATAAAACTTTTTGCTGCAATAGGCCATTATCATTGATTGTCTTTTGGTAATTAATCTGTGTCTCTCTTAGTCATGCTAAGATAATGAAGAATCTTGGTAGGTGCAGATATTGTAATCCATTCTTATAATTTCACAGCACAGCACATGCTTATGGTGTAAGAGAATTTCTGAATTGGCCATCCGTAGCTATCAGTTTATAAGCTGTGACTTTGTATATTGCTAGAGACTGATGAATATTCTTTTATAAGAAGATCATGCAGGCAACTTTGGTTTTCTACATTACCTGCTCCACAGTTTCTTTAACTATTGTTTTTATTTATTTATTTTATTTTACTATAACAGTTGCAACAACCATTGGAACTGCTGTGGCATTTTTAATGGTACCAATGCGATCTCTCGGTCAAGATAGTTGGAAGATTGCTGCTGCGCTCATGGGTAGACATATTGGTGGAGGTACTTTATAGTGAATAATGGTTGCAAGCTACCTTTTCTATGAGCTTCTTGAACCCCTTATCTATTATATGATTGACAACAGCACCATGTAATCCTGTCTAATCTTAAATACTAATTATGTAGCTTTGTTGTAACCCAGAGGAAAATGAAGTCCTTATGTGTTGCTTGATGAAGTGACTTTTCTCCTATTTTGTTGCGTTGGGAATATGCACTCGATGTTTATTTGGAGAGGAAATTATGCTTTGTGACTTGTACTAGGTATTTTTTAAGAAGCTGCTGATAGCGCCACTTATTTTCTTAGGATCCCCACCACCCAAATTCCTTTCCACCCTTTTTTTCTTTGGACCCCCACCATAATCTCAAAAATACCCCTTTCTTTGGATGCCCACACCTGCCACAACCTTTCCTCTAACAAACCCCCTCCTCCAGCACCCCAACCTCCGGCCACCTCCTCCACCACCTTCGGCACCCATCAGCACCATGGAATATGCACTCGGCTGCTGCTTGCTGCTGTCAGTGTGTGCACCTTGGTCTGCTTGGGGCCAACCTTGGGGCCACGTTGAGGCACCAAACTGTTGACTTGGAATCTCGATGCGAATCATCTAGGCACTTCCAAGGCTAGTTTGAGCACTCTTAGTCACACCCACAAATGCAAAGCGTCACAGAGTTGGCCTTGAAAGGCAACTTGTGACATTCTCCTCCACTCAAACCATCAACACCTTCGTTGATGTAGCACAAAGCTGTGCTGCAGTGTGTGTACCAGCTTCACTGATGAGTCCATCACCTGTGTGTTAATGGCCTACCTTCGACAGCCAATCTCACTTCTGGCCAAGATTCCCTCATTTATCTTTGATCAATCTAGCTGAAATGCACCCATTTGTTGCATTGTCCATCAGCAACTTCTCCTAAAACTCACTTGAGTTGATGACTGCCACTGAAAAATGCCATTTTACTCAAGTACCCCCTCTAAAATTGCTCTGATACCATGTTACATGGTATTGGGTAGAACTCAACCCCAAAAAGCTAGATATTGAAGTAATGGTGCCTTCACACTTATATGCTTAACATTAGTACTCAAGTGATGTGATGTGGGACTTTGCTTCACGCACTTCCTCACACCTAACATGCAAGCCACAGACACACCCTATCAATCCTTAAGTACTTCGGCTTTGATACCATATTACACGATGTTGGGTAGAATTCAACCCCAAAAGCTATCTATTGAGGTGAGGGTTCCTTTACGCTTATATGCTTAACATTATTTTAATACTTAGGTGATGTGGGACTTCACTTCACAGAATCACAACCCTTACTACTGGATCTCCCCTCCACCAACCCCCTTTCGCACATCTGTTGTCACCTAGCAATAACCCTCCCTTACCTCAACAAACTTTTTTGAACCGTTCCTCTTCAGTGTTCGAATTTTGTTTGGATAACCAGGGCCAAACAAACTGGATTTGTTTGGCCATTTGTTCGAGTAGAAACAACTAAACAAACCAAGTTTGTTTGATTCTACCCTACCGAGCGGGATAACATTGGTGAAATTGATCACGTTTGACCTTAATAATCCAAACAACCTGAAAATGTTTGGCTATCAAAGGCCAAACAATCGTAATTTGTTCAACAAACTAGAGTCGAACAGAGCTTTGACTCCATTTATTTCAAACCGCACGAAAATACATCAAAATGATAACTAACCACACCTAAACATCTCTTAAACACCAAAATATTGTATATAATTGATTTACAATTATTATATATATGTTTGATTTGAATGAGTTTTCTATTTTTTTTTTTCTTTATTGTAGTTGACTTTCGGAAAGGATGGCACGGGTGGGAGAGAGGGCTAAATTCGCTGACAAGGGTGTCCGAGGAGAAGTTGGGGAGGGTTGGCCGCAAGTGGTGATTGTGGGTGGGGTAGGGGTTGGGGTAGCGGTAGGGCTAGGGTTTGGATTTGGGTTTGGGTTTGGGTTTGGGTTTGGGTTTGGGAGGTTAAGGATGAGGATAAAATTGGTATTTTATGTTAGGTAAATTTGTAATTAAAAAATAATTGTAAATTACATATACATCCTATGAGATTTGCTTAAAATACAGATTAATCTCTGTGGTTTGTAAAATTATAAATACTCCCTTATTAGAATTTTTTATTTAACATAATTAACTGAAAAAATGAAATTCCTAATTGTTCTTCTATATAACAATAAAATTATCTAAATTATTAATAGAAATAAATCTCACATCATTAAAAATTGTTAATTAACATGATGATTTATTAATGAAGTGGGTTATTTCTTATGAAATTATCAACTTCAAAGGGTAGTATGTAATTTCCAAAATTACAGAGAACAATTCGTATTTTACGTAAATCTCTGGGAATGTATTAGTAATTTACCCAAAAAATAAAGAAGGTGGGGTTTCTAAGATAAAAAAGTGGGAGCTATTAGCAGCTCTCATTTATTTTTTTTTTTCGTTATATATATATAGAGTAGAATTTTTTATTTAACATAATTAACTGAAAAAATGAAATTCCTAATTGTTCTTCTATATAACAATAAAATTATCTAAATTATTAATAGAAATAAATCTCACATCATTAAAAATTGTTAATTGACATGATGATTTATTAATGAAGTGGGTCATTTCTTATGAAATTATCAACTTCAAAGGGTAGTATGTAATTTCAAAATTACAGAGAACAATTCGTATTTTAAGTAAATCTTTGGGGATGTATTAGTAATTTACCCAAAAAATAAAGAAGGTGGGGTTTCTAAGATAAAAAAGTGGGAGCTATTAGCAGCTCTCATTTATTTATTTATTTATAAATATATAGAGTATAACCAAGAGTTTTAAAATTATCACCAATTACCTAATTTTTGTATGTCTTCGGCATGTGTGATATAAGTTTTCCCCATTAAAAGTTTTTATTGGTTTTGGAGACTAATGTTTGTGAGGGATACTATTTATCTTCATTATCTTCTAAATTCCTCATTTCCCTTTATAAACTAGGAGTGTTCAGAAAACCAAGTCAGACCACTAAACCGCCTGAACCAGACCAAACCATTTAGGAGATGGTTTGGTTCTGGTTCTAATAAATTAAGAACTGTTGATTACGGTTGAGTTCGCAGATTAAGACTCAAAAATCTGAATTAAACCAAACCGTTCCTTACTTTTTATTAATTTTGATATATATATATATATATATTTATATAGGGGTATTTCACAAGGAATCTGTTCTCTTTCTCATTGACTTCCTAGAACTTCAATCTTATTTCAATGTTTTTTTTTTTTAGATCGGGATCTTATTTCAATGCTGATGACACCTTTATTCATCCTATGTAGAAAATATTTTCCACTCTATATAAAGATATATATGTTTATGTATTGTGTTTTTCACTATTTATATATTTTTACACCCGTGTTTTTTTTTTTTTTTTTTTGGATAACTTAAAATTTTATAGCACTAACAATGCAAACAACCTGTAACTAGATTCCAAACAGAAAAAAATTCAACTAGAAAACATAGAGTGAAACACTGGTCACACAGTTACCAAAGGAAATTTACACAATAACTGAAAAAGTCTTCTAGAAATACTTCAATAAGAGCACATAAGACGATTCTCCTGAGACTATTCAACCTTCCTCCATGAACACAACTTAAATATCACATCAGCAATGATTCAAGCAGTCACTCGATCAGGCTCAGTCTTTTTAGAGAGAAGATCCTACAATTCCTTTCACCCCACACTTGGTAGATGGTTGCAGGTTCACATTGGGTTGGAGTTGGGCTGCTCCTACTGAGTCTTCTTCAATGCTATTCCTTTCACACTGCTGGCAAATTCAACCATTTCCCTGGCTTCAATCTTGTTCAATCCATAAAAGCTTGCAATCCCACATTGCAAGTTTGTAAATTGATTGAGTGAAAGAAATGGCAATTATATGCAATAGCACACCGAATTTCATCTTCCAGTGGAAGGGGATCCCTGTGATGTTATTAGTGTGATTCCTTCTTAGAATCTACTTCCAAATACTCTTTGAATAGCAACACTCAAAAAATAAATGGCAATGGGATTCATCATCGTGGCTGCTAAGAACACAAGTTGCATCATTTGTCACACCACATTTCTTAAGTCGATCTTTGGTAGATAAGTTCCCCAAAAAGCTCAGCCATTGTACAAATGTCCATCTGTGAACATTTTGGGAAAACCACACAACTTTATTTTTTTGATCAGCAAAGTAAAATTTTCATTAAAAACATGAAATTAAAGGTACGCGGAAATGAAATGTACAGAGACAGGTTCAGAGAGTTCAAACTCCCCTAGTACTGCTACTCGCATCCACACAACCAACCCCTCAGCCTCATGATTTTTTAAGTTTTACAAGGAAAAAAATAATAATTGAGAAGCTCTTAAACACAAAACACCAGAAAGATTTGAACCGCCCAGAAAATCTTTCCCACACCAAAACACACTACCCAAAGCCACACTGAAATCCCACAACCTTCTGTTCCCCAAAAACACATCCCCAAATATTGATCCACCTCACCAACCTCCACGCACATCACTAAGAAAAAAACCCTGCCAAAGAGGACGAAAAACACCACAAGCAACCATCCCACAGCTCCATCTCTGCACTCGCCCCCCATTTCTGCTACTCCACCTCCGCTACTACTCGCATCCCATCTTGCAATTCCAGCTCCATCACCATCTCTGCCGCTGCAGCTCCAATACACACCATCTCGATTCCGCCTCCATTTACTTGTTGCGATTGTTGAAATAAGCTTCTTGTTCCTCGTTCATGAACAAGCTCCTTTGCTCCCTCTCCTCTTTCACCCCGACCACTGTCCATTACCGATCCAAAATTGCCGAAAAACATTAAGGGCCCCCGCACAAACACCCTCTCAAAACTCCCAACGAAACAACATCCAACCGACCAAACTCAACCAATCAAACACCCTCCAAATCCCCCACATCCATTTGCCGAACACTCAAAAAAGCATCCAACCAACACCCAAACTGAAGCCACCCCTTAAACACCCACCTGCCCAACCAACACCCAAGCTGGAGCCACCTCTCAAACACCCACCTACCGAAGCCATCTGCTGAAACCCAAACCATGCCCAACCAACGCCCAAACATCCCAATTACACATCATCTGATACCTTCGAAAACAATGCCCAAAAACAACCAACTGCTGAACACAATAGATTTGGAGCCACTGTCTGTCGGAAATGATAGATCTAAGATCGCCGAAAATGGTGGAATTGACAACCCCCCTCACCCTTTCTTCCATAGCCGCTAAACCTATAACCGAAAACTCTCTCAGAAACGTCTGAAATTGAGGCACCCATCACCAAAACTAAAGAATAAAAACACCCTAAACAAACTAAGAACTAACTATGGTGAGAGTAATAAAACTATGGGGGGTTCTAGTTTATTGAAGAAAACAAAACGCGCACACGCAAAGAGAAAGAAGAGGCCAGCTCGCCACATGGCCATTGGCGGTGGCCAGCCAGCGGTGAGGCTCCGGATGAAGGTTTAAGAGAAACAGTTTAGAGAGATAAAAAGATTTTTGCTTTCTAAACCACACAACTTTATACCGTGGAACAACTGGTTTACATTCCCTAATTGCCTTCCAAGCAGAATGAATGGTGAATTGATTATTAGACTTGGGAAGCCACCTTACATATTGTCATCCTTAGTAATAACAGGCCTCAAAGAATGAGGCATATGAGTTATAATCTGTTGGATACTCCTATTTCTTCTCTTAGGCCAATTCCAATATCCCTGCTTGCCAGTTATCAAGTCCCAAAAAAAGTATCATTACCATTGCCAATGACAAACCACTCTAAAGATCTTTCTATAGTCCATGAAGCATCAACAGGTAAAGATATGGACCACAGAGACAACAACCTTTTATGATATAAGTATGAATTCATTTGACACACAAAAATCAGCTTTCTTACAAATAGCCCATAAATGCTTCAACATTGCAGCTTTATTCCAAGTTGTAAAAGCTTAAAACCCAGCCCCCCTTATTTTTTAGGACAAAATTGCAGATTTTTACACTTGTTATAGGGAGCCGCTATTCCCATTCAACTTTGCTTCATATACACTCTTTTCTTTGTCCTTATTATACATAGTTACATTAATACTCTTGAAATTTTGGTTTTTTCAGGGAGTGTATTTTGTGTGAAAGGGTATTAACATAACTATGTATATTAAGGACAAAGAAGGGAGTGCATTTGAAGCAAAATAGAGTGGGAATAACGGATCCCTTGTTATATTATTAAAATTGTATTTCTACAGTAATTGCTATGTAATAAGATGAATTTGTTTTGCCTGTACACATTTTATAAAATTTAGTTTGGAGAATATTCTAAAATTTTGAAGTATACTTGTAGAATTTTTGAAATATTTTTATAGGTAGAATAAATATTTGTTTTAATGAATAATTGATATATTGATAAATTTCTTAGCATTGCTACATGGAACCGAACCAAAACTGAACCAGTTTGCAGTTTGGTTCCAAAGATTGAACTGTTTAATTTGGTTTTCAAATTTTTGGGACCGTAGGTATTGATTTGGTTCTTGGTTTACCTTAAACCCAAACCATTCCGATCCATGAACACCGGTATTATAAATAGCACATTTGTTTAAAATAAATTTAACTAATTTCACTTTGCCTATGGTTTAAACTGGTAAGATCAAGTTGGCCTCACTCCTTTACCCATGCCGATAACCTGGATTGCTCTGCTTTACATTAATAGAATCTAGTATGCAATTTTGAAAGTTTGAATTTTTTTCATATGCAAATTGGTTAGTCTGGTTTTTTTCTCTTCTTCTTCGTCTTCCTTTTTTTTAAGCTTAAAATTATGTGAGTTGTCATGATAAGTTTAAATTCTTTGAGTTGTGATATTCTTTTACAAGTGGCATTTCCTTTTCCAAGTTTTTCAGCATGACTGATGAAGTTTCTGTTTCTAATTCTGTGTAGCTGTCAATTATGTTGCCATTTCCAAAGCCCTTGGCGTCTCTCCCTCAGTTTTAGCTGCAGGACTAGCTGCAGATAATGTTATCTGTGCAGTATATTTTACAACATTGTTTGCATTGGCTTCCAAAATACCTCCGGAGTCTTCAACATCAACCAATGGTGTGTCGATGGAATACTGATTTATTGATCAGTTTGTTTTTGTTTGTACGTATCCTCTAGAAAATCTGAATTGGCATAGCCACTGTTAAAAAGAGCTAAGGAAACAAACATTGCCATAGCTGATGAACGAATTGTCACTATAATATCTATCCTTTAATGATAACTGGAATTTAACAGATGTTGGATCAAATATGGGGTCAGAAACGAGCAACAAGCTTCCTGTGTTGCAGACTGCAACTGCCATTGCTGTATCATTTGCTATCTGCAAGATAGCCACGTTATTCACGAAACACTTTGGAATTCAAGGAGGTAGCCTTCCGGCCATTACAGCAATTGTTGTTATTCTAGCAACTGCATTTCCAACACAATTTGATCACCTTGCACCTTCTGGTGAGGCTATGGCTGTGATTCTGATGCAGGCAAGTTTGTCTCGTGTAAATTCATCTACCTTCACTCAACTCCAAAATTCCAAAGTGTGTGTTTAATATGAATTCTCATTAATTGTATGTTTCCATGAAAATATTAACCATTCTTTTACTAAACATTAACCATGCTTAGTAATAATAGTCAGTGCCTTGACAAAAGCTTTGTTTTCATGGTTCTTTTTGGCAGCTTCACGCTACTGACAAGAATAGCCTAGTCTTTCTATTGTAGTTGTGCTGATTTGTATGGTGTTAATTGTTTTCACAGGTTTTTTTCACCGTGGTGGGTGCTAGTGGGAACATATGGAATGTCATCAACACGGCCCCAAGCATATTCATGTTTGCTTTGGTCCAGATCGCGGTTCATCTTGCAGTGATCCTTGGATTAGGAAAGTTGTTTCGCTTTGACCTGAGGTTATTGCTTTTGGCATCAAATGCGAATGTTGGAGGCCCTACAACAGCTTGTGGAATGGCCACAGCCAAAGGATGGAGGTCTTTAGTTGTTCCTGGTATTCTTGCTGGCATCTTTGGCATTGCAATTGCTACTTTCCTAGGCATTGCTTTTGGAGTGACAGTTCTTAAGTACATATAAACTAATTCTGAATATCAGAAAACTGAGCTGATCTGTAACTTAGTAATTGTAATCTATCAAGGAAAAAACTATACAAACAACTCATTCAAAATGATGTGATATTGGCATTTTTTTTATATGAAAAATGGTTACATGAGCAAAAATTTTATTCAAAAAATTTAGACCAAATGAAATGCAAGTTTTGTTTTTTAAATTATGAGTCATGGTATAGAGTGTTTTGGTTTACAATGAAAGGATCACAAATATGAAAATATTCTACAAAATTTTGGTTTGGGCAACATTATTCTTTTGATACTATGAAGCAGTCATTGGTGTTTTGTTTTGAAGTTGGGATATTGCAAGCGTTGCATTTTGTTGCCCCTCCTAACACCATAGCTGGTGAGAGCACTGTTCGTATTTTTGTATTTTTTCGATGGAGGGCACTGTTTCAGTGTTTTTTGCTCTTGTTTTTTTTTTTAATCATATTTATCAATCAACCTGATTGGGAGTTATTTAATGGCTTAAACTTGGATGATGGGGGAAAAACGAACTAAATAGCTCAAGATAGACTGTATTCCGCTTGTTAAAAATACGTTTGATCTCAATTCGTTAAGTAACTAAGTCAATTTTACATATTTTTAAGCTTGTTAAAGTTTTTAAACTAAATTTGAACAATTAATTACTCGTTTGGCTCAGTTTGATAAGCTTCATATGAAAATACTAATTAAATTATTCGAGTTTGGATAGACAAAAATTCGT
The DNA here is from genome assembly GCF_004153795.1 of Camellia sinensis. Taxonomy (NCBI): domain Eukaryota; kingdom Viridiplantae; phylum Streptophyta; class Magnoliopsida; order Ericales; family Theaceae; genus Camellia; species Camellia sinensis. The sequence continues at coordinate 1,409,691 of NW_021026358.1, read as the reverse complement.
TTGAGATGAACTTTAAAGTTTAACGAATTAAATTTGAATAAATTTTGAAACTCATTAAATTTTTTAAATCTAAATTGAATAGTTAATTGTTCAACTTGTTCGACTCGTTTGTCACCCATTAATGTCCAAACATACAACAAAATTTCAAAAACAAAAAAAAGTCTTCTTTTAATACCAAAATTTAATCCAATAGCTAGGAATAAAACATTTAAAATTTTATGATTACTAGATTCAAGTTATATTTGGATATTTGCGGGTCAATAATGAGTTCATGTTTACATATCGATACAAATTTTCACATGGGTCATATAAATCGTGTGCGAGTTATGTATGTTCAATCATAACACAACTCAAATCGTATGTGAGTTACGCATGTTTAACCATAACACAACCCATTTAATATATACATTTTGGCAAAGTGTCATATTCCTCTTCCTATAAAAAAATTCCTTACTAAATAATATAAACAATAATTAACTTTGTAATATGAAATTCCCATTTATGTATGCTTTGTTTTGTATTATAAAGTTCTCATATGAGAAAATTTCATTTTTAGCTCTATATTTTGCCTCGATGATCAATTTTACACCTAAACTTTGCGTAATTTCAATTTTACCTCCTCCAATGTTATTGAAATCTTAACATTTTGCCCCTTATCATCACATTTAAACAGAAAAAGTCTTTCAAAACTACATTTTGACCCCAAAATTTTAAAAGAAAGATGCGAAGTCACCATTTCTTATCCAAACTCACCATTTCTCTTCTCTACACCTCTGTAACTCCGCCAGCCACCACTGTCGGCGGCTAGCTCTCTTCCACTGCAACCCTTCCCCATGAAACCCTAATTGGGCAAGTTTTCTTTCACGAAATGACCCATAATTAGCAAATGTGACTGTGAATTCAAAGTCTTGCTGTTTTCCACCGCCATGGCCGCTAGCAAATGGTGAGACTGCGGGGAGATCTCGCCAGAGTTGCAAATGTTGGCAAGTATTCCGATCAGTTCATGGAATGCAAAGCTGTTGTTGGATATAGCCGAATTGGAAGCCGCCAGAGATGAGACCATTGAGCTCATGGCAAACTCGAAGTTCGTGTACTGGTCCGTTGACTTGTCCCATTTGGGATTGAGAAAACAATTTGGATATTGCTCGGGTGAGTCGCCATGGGTGGTCCATTTCAATCACATGGTCATCCAAGAAACTCTTCAAATCTAGATTATTCAACAAACCCATCTCAAGAGCTCCCACCATGAAATGAGCTTGCAATGCCAACTTTGATGACTTTTTCAATGAAGATTTATCTGAATTTGCCCAAAATTTTGAGTTACTAGAGAATGAAAACACCACCACCTGGCCAAAGTCTGTTGTGGGGACTAAAGAACATAGAACCAATCTGTCATTCAGGGTTTTATTGTTCCCATCAAAGCTCAGATCATTAGAACCTTTTATGTTTGTAATAGAACCGGAGCCACCACAATGATCAGAGAAGCAAGAGCTTATCTGGGCAACCATCAAAAGAAGAGTGAACAGCGTTGATTTTTTTGCTTTCTCTGAGGGTGATAAAGAAGAAGTAACAATGGCAATAAGGTTTTGGAGGTTTGTGAGAATCAACTTCTTGTTATGTAAAGAAAGCCTTTTCTTCTTCAAGCTCATGCATTGAAGCTGAGAGAATTCATATTATGAGGATTTAGAGAAGATCAAAACTCGGGTGTCCATAGAAATGTACACCTCTTTCGCGTAGTTGCTTGAACAAGTTTTTTTCGTGTACATTGTGTGAAGCCACAAAAAAATTTTCAACATTGGAAAGTATGTAACATTGGAAAGTATGTATCAAGTACAATTCGAGTCATTTTCCAAGAAAATTTGTGGTGGTGGGAAAGCTCACTCTTTGCTGGATGATTTACACCCTTCTTCTTCAAATGAAGATCGCAAAATTAGTGAAACAACAATGCTACATCCCACTAAAAGTGGTGCTCTAAAGCACCACTAATGAGTTGGCACCCACTTTGTTTTAAAAAAAAAAAAAAACACAAGGCACAAAAAAATTGTGGCAGTGGGTCCCACCCACTGCCACATCATTAGTGGTAGCACTAATTAGTGCTTCCACTCATTTTCCTTAGTGAAGGACACGGGGTTGTGGAGTTCGGTAGTGGATGAAGCCACTAGGATGTAGGAGGAATCAATGTATGGAGTTGTTGATTAGTGGAGGAGGGCTAGCCGCCCATGGTGGTGGCCGGTGGAGTTGGAGAGATGGTGAGTTTAGGTAAGAGATGGCAAGTATGTATTTTTCTTTTGAAATTTGGGTCAAAATATAATTTTTTTAAAAAACTTTTTCCGGTGATGGTAGGGGGCAAATTGCCACTATTTCAAAAAATTTGGGGATAAAATTAAAATTACGCAAAGTTGGGGGTAGAATTGATCATCGAGACAAATTATAGGGATTAAAATAAAATTTTCTCCTCCTATATTTACCCGAAAATAAGGTCGGTCCTAACTTTTTAAGGACCTAAGGTGAACTCAGAAGATGGGGTTTTCACTCTCATACATATTTTAAAACATATATTGGTATAATAATAATAATCTTCAACTTATTTTTATTTTTTTGCTTGTACATCATATAAATTTGTTACATATGGTACACATAATTATTGGCGTAAATCATAATTATTGAGATAAATTTTGAACATTTTTTTTTAATTATTAACACTATTAATTTATTCACACGTTTTCCTGACGTAATAAATTAAATTGTAAAATTTGATTAATTTCAACTTTAAAAAAATTATTTTTCAAGAAGTAATTATAATTCGTATAGTCAAATAATATTATATAAATAATTCATACATTTGACAAGCAATCATCCATTTTTTTTTTAAATGATTCATCAATTCAATTGTTTGTATAAATCTTCATTTTTAAACTACTACTGCATTGTAGTGCTTAATTCACTGAATTGAAATTGAATTGAATAGAATAGTCATTCCTTAGGCCTTGTTTGGGAGCATGTTTTTTTAGTAACTTTTTGGCTAAAATGTGATGTAAAAAAAATTAATATGTTTTGGATGACTTTTTGACTTTTTACGAAAAGATGTGCAAAAAGTAGAGGGAAAATGAAATCTTTGACTTTTTTGTATGGATTGTTGACTTTTTGATTTTTTTAGTGACTTTTTAACTTTTTAGCTAAAACAGCCACTTGCCAAACGAGCCCTAAGACTTTATAAAATTATTATTCATTCACAATAGTGAATTGTGATTTCGTTTGTAATGTGTTTTAGTAAAACAAACATGAAAATAGATATTATCATAGAATGATTACGCTATTCAACTTTATTTTAATAAATCAAATATAACTTAAAATCAAAATTATTTTCAAATCTTATTTTTTAGACATAATTTGGGGGCTTGAGGCGGTGGCCTTGCCCGCCTTACCTCACGGTCCCTGCCAAAAAAAAAAATAGTAACTTTTAAGAATTAAAACAAGATTAATTTGCCTAACATGTTTGCTCAAACTCATTAGGAGATAAAAAGAGACCTTCCAACCCTCCTTGCAATTTATTACATTTTTTTTTTCATACTCATTAGAGCATCTCCAATCCAGTATTAGATCCTTTATCAAATTTGAAATTTGACGAAAAGCGCCAAATGAAGCGCTCCAACCCTCACCAAATTCAGTTTAAAAAAAAGAAAAAAAAAAAAGGCAATTTCACCAAATTCATATCAAATAAAGGTAAAACCAAAGCTTTCATAAAATGAGAACCTTTAGGCCGGAAATCCTCCCGAATGTCCACCCAGAGCAATTTCAATAGTTTTTTTGTTCATATCCGGATGACTTCCAGGACATTTGCCCGGACAACTAGGGATGCGAAAAAATCTGATGAAAATTTTAGTTTTAGCATTTGAGTGAAAAGTATCAAATCAAAATTTTTATTAAAATTTTGCTCAAATTTAATGAAATTTTTTATTCATCATTTGAGATGGTCTTAGGAGATAAAAAGAAATCTTTTAGCTCTCCTTACTCTCGATTTTAATATATATATTGAATTTGAGCTCGCTTGAATTGTTTGAATTTGGTATGTCGATTGACACTTGGTCATCCGAGAGGTTGTCTAGCTTGTCATTTAGACGAATGCCTGTTAACACACCGATTAATAAAAATAATAATTATAATTGATAAAGACAATAATTGCGATTGATAAAAATAACGTTGATCATCCGAACAATTGTCTAACCACATCATTCAAACAGAGGCAGGCTCCAGTGACCAAGCATTTTTCTTTAATATAAGAATTGAGAGTCCTTATTCTAGAGAATCAAGTGAAACCACTAGTCAATTTTATCCATTTTGTTTGGTATCGTGAGCCAATTACAGTACTATGTGCCGGCCAAGTCAGCATCACTGTGATGTGATGGAGCTATCTAGTTTTTTTTTTTTTTTTTTTTTTTAAATATGATTCAGGAGTGTGGGGATATATTTTCTAAGTACCAACACGTGGCTAAGGTGACGCCGACGTGCCAGTCGAGGTGCCACGTGATCTGAACATGACACCGAGGTTATCTCGACAAAGCCGAGATTACCTCCAAAGATATCGGAATCCGAGATAAGTGGATAAGGCACAAGAGTCCTAGAAAAGGGGAAGACTACAGTTGGGAAAGGATAAGACTCTTAGGAAGTTTATCCCAATCCTACTAGGAGTCCAAGATTGACGGTAATCCTAAGTCCATTAGAGCTAGGCTTCTATTGGAATTAGGATTGAGTTTGTTATAAAAGAGAAGCACTCCCATGGGTCTAAGGCATGCAATTTATATTCTGTCTAGTGAGTTAAGCACTGTTGATTATCTTTGAGAGATATACTGACTTGATCGTCGGAGTGCCCCCGGGTGGACGAACCACCGCCGGAGTCTTCTCTTTCTGTTACAGGTTAGCCAGGTGTCATCTATTCTGCTAGTGTTCTCCAGTTGAATACTGAGTTGGGCAGTGTGATCGAAAAATCATCCACACAATTTGGCGCCGTCTGTGGGAAAGAAAGTAGAATAGATGGCCAGTAACGGACAGAAGGAAAAGATTGGAGACAACACTCCTACTGGGAGTGGGAGACCTATTGACCTTGATATCACAGGAGACGAATGCAACGCAGAAACTCGTGACCAAAATCACGGAGTGAAAGACGTCGACCAGACTGGCGACGCACCAAAGAAACCAGATCGAAGTGGATACTACAACGAGGACGACCTCCAGGTTTGGAAGGATAGGTGCCTACGAAGGGACAAAGAGGTAAAAGAGATGGCAAATAAATTGGCAGACCTGCAGTCGGTCGTCAATTTCATGATGCAAAATAACGTCATGCAGCCACCATTCCCGCTGCAGGACACACCGATTCCAGCGGCCAATGCCCAGAAGGGAGGGCAGAAAACGATCCTTGTAGCCCCTCAGCACAACGGGAGCGAAAGATACTCTCACTGACCTTCTAGGGAAGTCGGACGAAGAGAGTCAAGAAGAGAAGAATCACGAAGGACGCACCGCACAAAGGAGGCAGACCTCAAAGGACATCGTCATGTTCAGGGGGCAGGCACTATGCTTCGACACAACTCATGGAGAGGGTTCGAAAAGGACTCACCACGAAGCTGAAAGTAGCACACCAAAAAGACTGAAAGCAGGAGATAGCCGAGCTCTTGGGCGGATAAAGGAGGACTTAAGAGATTACCTCAAGAGGAAGCAACAGAATCCCTACGCCGAGGTAAACTCCCCAAATAAGCCGAGGACACCATTCTCGGTGGAATTAGACAAGTTTGAGACGTTGAAGAGATTCAGTATGCCGAGATTTCAAATATACGATAGTAAGTCAGACCCCAACTTCCATATTAGACTATATTTTAACTCAATGGCATTGTATAGTGGAAACGAGCCGTTGCACTGCAAAGTATTCCCCTCATCCTTCGGGGAGATTGCATCAGATTGGTTCTACAAACTACCGAAGGGAAACGTGAAGACTTGGGAAGGCCTGGCTGAGATGTTTGTGGCCAGGTTCGTGACAAACAAGCTATAGCCATTAAGGGTGGACGCTTTGATGGCTCTGAAGATCATTGAGGATGAAGGCCTTAGGGCCTATGCAAAAAGATACTATGAGGTGTTCAATCGAATACCCGAATGTAATCAAGAGGTGGCGGAGAAGTCACTTCCTCGGAGAAGTCACTTCCTCGGAGAAGTCACTTCCTCGGAGAAGTCACTTCCTCGGAGAAGTCACTTCCTCGGAGAAGTCACTTCCTCGGAGAAGTCACTTCCTCGGAGAAGTCACTTCCTCGGAGAAGTCACTTCCTCGGAGAAGTCACTTCCTCGGAGAAGTCACTTCCTCGGAGAAGTCACTTCCTCGGAGAAGTCACTTCCTCGGAGAAGTCACTTCCTCGGAGAAGTCACTTCCTCGGAGAAGTCACTTCCTCGGAGAAGTCACTTCCTCGGAGAAGTCACTTCCTCGGAGAAGTCACTTCCTCGGAGAAGTCACTTCCTCGGAGAAGTCACTTCCTCGGAGAAGTCACTTCCTCGGAGAAGTCACTTCCTCGGAGAAGTCACTTCCTCGGAGAAGTCACTTCCTCGGAGAAGTCACTTCCTCGGAGAAGTCACTTCCTCGGAGAAGTCACTTCCTCGGAGAAGTCACTTCCTCGGAGAAGTCACTTCCTCGGAGAAGTCACTTCCTCGGAGAAGTCACTTCCTCGGAGAAGTCACTTCCTCGGAGAAGTCACTTCCTCGGAGAAGTCACTTCCTCGGAGAAGTCACTTCCTCGGAGAAGTCACTTCCTCGGAGAAGTCACTTCCTCGGAGAAGTCACTTCCTCGGAGAAGTCACTTCCTCGGAGAAGTCACTTCCTCGGAGAAGTCACTTCCTCGGAGAAGTCACTTCCTCGGAGAAGTCACTTCCTCGTTGATCTCCTCTCCTCGGATAAGGTGGTTAGAGAGAATATTTCCCATGTGCCTTGCACATGGGCTCCATCTTACATCATGAGGTGCCTATAAATAGCACCCACCCATAGCTTTACACAAGGGATGGATTTTGGAGATTTTTTAACTCTTGGGAAAGAACTAATTTCCCTTCTCCATTATCAACCTTGAGAGTGAAAGTGAGAGATCCATGGGAAAGCCTTGCCATTATTCTCTCTCTAGCCATTTTGCCTTCTTCTTCACCCAATCTCTTACCTCCATCATCTCCTTTACTCTTGTGTTCTTAAGTTGAGACTATTGAAGAATCTAAGCCTCTCATTATCTTTTAGAGAATTCAAAGTTGTTCTTCAAGGATCTTCGAAGATCTTTGAATTTTCCAACTCCTTTCTTGAACCCTCTCCTACATTTTGGCGACTTCACTGGGGAGGCGAATTTGTTAATGGTCTCAACGAGATCTAGAATCCACACAACTCTAACAAGGATGGCGGGAGAAGATGAAGTTCACCAACAAGGATCCTCTAATGGTGGTGATGACAGGACCATGGCTCCAGATCAACCACTTTTGCTTGAAGCCATTCAAGGACTTCAAAATACTCAGCAGGAGATTCTTACCACTCTTCAGAATCTCACTCACACCATGTTGGTGATGAGTTCTAACTTTGCACCGGCGCCAAACGGAAATCAAACTGGTGGTGGAGTTATTCTTGCCGGAGCGCAAAATCAAATCCAAGGAGAAGTAGGCCCCAATCAACCTATGGCTCATGGCAACACGGCCACAGTAACACATGCTCAAACCGCAGTAGGCGGCTGCAGTTGCCCATGCTCGGGCTCCATGGCATGCCAATCCAGGATCCAATGGTGACTAGGGGAGGTTTTGGTGTAATGAATGGCGCTCTAGTGACTGTTGGTGTCCAGGAAAACATGAGGAGCATGATGGCACAAAAGGGAGCTCTGCCCGTACCTAATCTTGTTACGCCACCAGTAAATGTTACCCAAGCACCAAACGGGCCTCCTTTGGTGCCGACAACAAATTTGCAAGCACAACTCGGTATAGCGGCGCCGTGCGGTGGACTCTACGGGCCTCAATTCAATATCCCATCATCAACTGGCTTGTCTATAGGCGCTGATGGCCAGTATTGTCAAATGTCCTCACCAATGATGAATCCGTAGCACCAGAATAGCCAAGTCGCCCCTAGCTCAGTCTTCGGGTCCATAAGCCAAGTTCCGGGAATACCACCATCAAACTCTCTCCCTCAACAGTTTCTCACTCTCGCCAATGTGCAGGCCATGTTCGATCTCGAACGGGGCAAGAGGACCTTACCCTCTTTGCCTGATCCAGACGTCAAGCTGCCTTACCCCATTGAGATGCTGAGCTATCCATACCCTGAGGGGTATACAGTGCCGAAATTCATCAAGTTCAATGGCAAACAAGGAAATGCTCGAGAACATGTTGTGCGATTCATCGAGACTCTGGGTATTCATGGTTCAAACCACGTCCTCCGGCTGAGAGAATTCTCTAAGTCCCTCACTAACCGAGCATATAGTTGGTATGTTAATTTGGCCCCAAACTCTGTCCGAAGTTGGGAGGAAATGGTTAACAAATTCCACTCCAAGTTCTTTCAAGTGGCAAAGAAGGTGACTACACTTACATTGTGTAAAGAAAAGCAGCAAGAAAGTGAAGACATCCTTGACCACGTCAAAAGGTTTCAAGACAAGGCCGTGGATTGCCATGAAGCAGTGGAGGAGAGTTATCTAGTTCAAATCTGTCTAGAAGGGGCATTGAGCAGGTACAAAATGTTTCTAGTTAATCACAAGCTACCCACCTTCTCGGCATTAATCGAAGCAGCTCGGAACATTAGCATTCCTCAGGCTCAGGAGTCCGGATTTAAGGCCAGTTACAAGACTAGCTTCAAATCGTCTTGTGGACCTATTGTTGCTGCTGCCTCTGCCTCGGATACCCGGAAGTCACAAGGAGAAGGTCATCGAGGCCAGAAGAGAACGCAATATAATGGTGAAAAGGGGAATGTTTCTTATCCATGTGGAATCGAGGAAGTAAAAGCTCTAGTTAAGGAATGGGTGGCCGACGGAGAGCTAAAATTTCCTTATGTCGAAGAAATGCCATCAAAAAAGGACCGTGAGAGCCCTGAATTTTGTGTCTACCATCGTACATTGAAACATCCGACAGAGAAGTGTTAGACTCTCAGGAAAATCTTCAGAGATAAAGTCGAGGCAGACGAATTGAGGTTCAAAAAGCAAGGGTGTAGACACCCCATTTTTGACCATCCTCAAGACTTGGACGTCACCATTTGAACACTCGGTGATTATCCATGTCTGTGTTCGTCTTGAGTTCCAGAAGCCTTGGCAGCACGCCTCGTCACAGGACCTCTTGACTCGACTGTTTTGTGCTTGGTTTGACACCAAATACTTGTGTTTTGCCTTTGAGAGGCAGGGTAGGGCTTGTAGACCATTCCCACCCATCACCGGCCATGGCTTGAGGCCACCGACTGTGTTTGCTTCTACCGGCCAAATATTTGGCCGGCCGACACTATAGATGGCCGGCCGGCTATCTTTTTTTGTCAATTGTATTTTTGGCCGGCCGATTACTGTTCATCTGCTTTTGCAGATATTTTGACACAGCTGTCTTGGATTTGGCTCCCTCCATACACGTGTATGGAGGGATCTCTCTCTTTTGGAAGCTTGTCTTGTAAGCTTTACAAGACAGAAAGCTCTTATAAGAGGAGCTCTCCTCTCTTGGCTTGAGGGTTAGACATTTTAGACAGCCATTTTAGGGTTTGAGTTCTAGGGTTAGGATTTATACATATTCTATCTCTATACTCTCTCTCTCATTTGGCCTTTGTGTGTGTATAAGTGTGTTTGTGTCTTACTATTGCACACAAACACATAGTGTTACACCTTTTCTTGGTTCTTGAAGGGCCAGAGGTTTGTTCTTGAAACTTGGGAGCTGTTTTGAGCTCAAAGAAGTTGCTGGAGCTTCGTTTGTGAAGAGGGTCTTCAAGGGTAAGAAGTTTGTCCCTTTATTCTCCATTTTTGCATACTATTTTGGCCACTTTTAGAACTATTTTTGAGCTTAGTGTATAATATAAAAAAGTTCTGTTTTTAGGCCCTCTAAATAGTTTGCTTTAGTGTTTTGTGGTTTGGAGGTGTTTGACCCTCTTAAGCCTTGAGAGGTTCCATTTTGTGCCATCTTGAGTGAGCTCCGGGACTTTGGTGTTTGGGCCTCCTCACCACTGAAATCTTGAGGGATTTCAGTGGTAAGGATGGTGCTTTGAAAGTCCCAAGAAGGAGAGGGTCACCCCCTCTCCTTGTTGTCCTTGAAAAGGGTCATTTTTGCCTCTTTAATGAGCACTTAGCTAAGCCTCATGTTGACCATGCCTTGCTTTTGTTTATGCTTATTTTTCATGAAATAGCATTGTTTGTATGTTGGTTTTGGTACACCATGCATGCTTAGCATACCTGCCTTGTAATGCCATGTTTAGGCCTTAACATGCCTTAGGTTGTAAACCATTGCTCAAGCATGTTTTAGGTCTAGCTTTGTGAAGCTTTGTGCTTATTTTGCCATGCTAGAGGTCTGTCCTTAGTCATTTTGGTCGGCCATGAAGTGTTTAGTATAGCCCCTTTGCATTTTGGCTTGTTGGCCTTAAGTATGTGAGGGTATAGCTGAGTTACTTGCTTTATTTCAATGGTTTGGCACCATTTGTAGCATCATTTCAGTCCCTTTGACATGCTTGTATGCTTGCCTTGGATGCCTCCTTGATGCCTTAGGAGCTTGTGTTGTATGCTCCTTGAAAGTGCATTTGTGCATGCTTTTGAATTCGAGCCATTTAGATGCCATCTAAGTGGTCTTTTGGGCTTTGTTTTATGTGCTAAAACTCTATTTTTGGTCATTAAATTCATGCCATGTTTGGTCTTGCTAAGTGTAGTTCAATACTTCATTAGCTTGCCTTGAATGCTTGGGCCATTTGTTGCATGTTTAGCCTATCTTGTTTGCTTGGTTTGGCACCATGTCCTTGCATGATTTTCAGAGCTTAATGCATGCCCCATGTCCATGATTATTCCCTTTTAAGTGTGCTTGAAAGATGCCCCTTGATGCTTGAGTGTTTAGGCCTTAACATGCGCGTGTGTGTTTGTGTGTTTGGTCCCATCTTCTTAAGCTTTGGCCACTGTTTTGGACCTAACTTAGAGCCGTCCAATTAGTGTAAGTCCATCCCTTGTATGCCATTCAAGTGTTGTTACATTATCCCATGTTTGCATGCTTTGGTTGCATGTGTTGCATGCTTGAAATCATTTGCATTTGGCATGCATTCCCTTGGTCAAATTACTAGCATGTTGCATGATTAGATCACATCTTGCATGCTCTAAGTAGTTTGCATAGTTGTGGCATGCTTGCTTGCTTTGTTGCTTAGGTTGTGCACCTAATGTGCATTACATGTTTGCATGCTCCCTTTTATACCATGTTGCATGTTAGATAATATGCTTAGGTTGCATTGAACATGCATGCCTTGTCCCTTGATTTAGTGATAGGGATTGGGCCCCTTTGGTTTGTTGGTTTGCATTGCACTTAACATCAAAATGTGCACACTTGGTTCCTTGGGCCATCACACATGGAAATGCGCGATTGATGGTCCGAGAACCAAGGAGCATGTCCCTTTGAGTCACTAACATGATAAGGGACATGATTGGTGCATACATTGCTTGAATTGCATTGCCATGCCATGCCTTGCACTCTGCTGCTGTCAATTGCAGATTCTGCAGGAACTTTTTGCCGACCGGCAATCCTTCCTGGGCCGATAGCTTCACCAACAGCCGGTGATCACATACCACTGCCGGTGGTCATTCTACTCAGCCGGTGGTGTCTCCCAATGTCTAGGGAAGCAATTCTGAGACTTTGGCAGTCTTCAAAGAGGCAGACCAGGGAAAACAGAGGCAGCCTATGCATGGCAGTGCACTTCCGAGCAAGACCCGAGCACGCACGCATCGAACCCTCTTCCCGAGGCCCCTTTTATTGCTTTTCTTATGCTTAGTTAATTTGTTAATTAATTAGGTGATTTGTAATAATTAATTAGCTTGCGAGTTAGTTAATTTGTATTATTCTTTCGGTCCCTCCGAGCGAGGGCGAATTTGTAATAAGTGTGGGTGCGTGTGTGCATGTCTTCCAACCCCCACTTCTTTCTCCCTTTTACTTACCTGCTTTTGATGGTTAGTATTAGGTCATATTTAAGTTAGCATACCTTATGCTATGCATGCGTACATCCATACATTTGTCTTGCATGCACCGGGCTCGGCGCATCATTCTAACTGCATTTGTACTTCAATTCCAAATTGAATACGTGCATCAATTGATTGCATTTCACATGTCATGTTTAGGTTAGCCGAGCTTACTCTAATTGCATCCTGTATGTGTTGCGTTAGTCAATTTGACATGAACTAGGACCATACATGTTGGCTAACTAGTTTATTGTTTTGGCACGAAGTACGATGTAAGTATTTTCATGCTTTAGCATATCGCATGCGTGTGAATGCTATCATGACGGCATGTTTACTATGTGGCTAGATGCTTATGTGATAAACTGTTTGAATGCCTGTGGGTGAAGGTTGGATTGTCTGAGTTGGAAAAACTCGTTGAAATCCGTATTTTAGCCTACTTGCGAGTAGCAAATTCCAAAGTGTTTTTCAAGACAAGCGGATATGCAATGCTTATTTCCAAATTAGGCGATCTAGTCTATACTTGTTTGCTGTGCGCATAACATAGTAATTCTAGGCTAAATAACTGGATTAAGAACACATAACGTTTTCAAAAACGGATATCATGGTTAGTAGAGGCCGATCTTCAGATCGGGCGAGAGGGGGTGCTCATAGCTGACCTTCCCCAATCGTACCCAAGTTCCCGAGCCGAGGCAACTTTGGTGATGACGAACACGTGGCCTTTGGCACCGAGTCAGGGTTTCCTAAATTCCCCCATTTTAAAATATTTAGGTGGCAACTCTGTATCTGGAAAAGCAGTCCACGTTTGGCACTTCTTTTCAAAAAATCTGTTTCTCAAAACGATTTGCCGGATTTGGACTCTTTGGTTTAGATTAAGAACCGTGACACAAATCGAGTCCGAACTATAGCGAGGGCCCCACGCGGGCGCGTCTACAGTTTCTGGCGACTCTGCTGGGGATTTTAGAGAGCTTGACTCAAACTCATGATATCCTGTTTTGATCTCATTTATGTGTCTCTTTGCATTGCATGTGCATTGGTGCGCCTAGGACACCGTGTTTGCCATCTGCCATTCCTGAACGGTTTGCCGGAGGCTTGTCTTGTCAAGGCATGACCATAAGGCTGACCGGTTATGGGCTCTGACAGTATGGGAACATAAACCCCGGTTTTACCGGGGCACCCTTTTCGACCATTCGAGCATATCGAAATCCATAGTGACCATTCCAAGCTAGGACAGGTTGCTTACCCGATGTTAGGTTGTTTGAAAACTGCTGCGTGCATAGTGGAACCCTAGCTCCTGACAAAATAGGACAGGGAAACCCTACCCCGACATAGGGGTGTTTTGGGCTCTCTTTACTTGTTATGTGCTTTTAGAGTGTATCTCTACAGGAACGTACATATCAGTTTGCAAGATTGAGTATTAGACCTGAGGGCATCAGTATCAGTTTATGAGAATCAGTTATCTGTGGGTATCAGGTTCAGTTTTGGGAACAGTGATCAGCAATAGAGTACAGTTGTTCGGCTACACCTGTGGTTGATCTGTTTGGGCTGAAATGCTGTTTGTTTTTCCTTTCAGTTCAGAGTATCCAGAGGATTGGTACAAAATAGCTAGTGTTCCCCTTTGATTGAGGCAGGACTTATGACGACGCAGAATTCAGAAGAGATTGTGGTTATGACAGCTACGCTAGATCAAGGGATCACCCCGCGGGATGAAACCAATGTTGATGTATCGCATCCGCCTAGGTCGCCTGTCGCACACCCAGTCTGGGCCCCCCAGTTGTATTAGACTCGTGAGCCCACCACACTTGAATTGATGGGGATGATAGGTGATCTCCAGAGATCCGTGGCCGATCTGGCCTATGGAATGTCGGCTTCGCCACCAGCGGCACCGTGTGCCGGGAATTTCATGCCACAAGAGCCCCCGCTACTGGGGCGGATTGTGATAGAGCTCAGCCAGCCAGAGGTGGCTTCCAGCTACAGCCACGACATGTCAGCAACAACCAGGCTTCACTCTGAAGTAGTAACCCAAACCCTTGACCAGGCTAAGGCCAGAGATAAGAACAAAATGAAGGCATATGCCGATCCCATTGAACAACTGTTGCGGGTAGTCGAGGCTTTGAAAGCCGGGGGGATGAACAAGCAACAGATATCCGCAGTTGTGGCAAAAACTGTGGAGGATGCTTTCCCCACTCCACCTGAGGGTAGCTCAAGCCAGTCAGAAAATCGGGATAGGCCCTGTCATGCCAGAACAGTTCCTCCTATTCCTAACCCTGCACCGGGAAAGGATCAGAAAGCCAAGGTGGCGCCTGCCGACCCTTTTGCTTGTGCGTCTAGTAAGAACGCTCAGACTTCAAAATACCTGCCCCGAGGGCGCAGGGTCTTTCATGCTCTCTACATGCCTCTGTCTAAGGCACTTCAGATCCTTGCCGAGAGGGGACACCTTAAACCCTTGGAGCCTCGGCCTCTCCCGAAGAATCTCCCTGCTACGCATGATGCTGCTCAGTACTGTGCGTACCACCAGCAGACAGGCCATGCTACCGACAATTGTTTGTGCCTCCGTCATGAGGTGCAAGATTTGATTGACAACGAGGTTATCCTCTCGCCCACCTCAGCCAAGTCCGTTACCACCCAGTTATTGGATTTTGAGGACGCAGACACTGCAAGTACGTAATCAGAAAGTGAACCACCAGCAAGCGACATTCGGTATATTTTGGATGTGGCGTCTGGCACGTATTTTTGAGCATCTGTGAACGCTAGCTTTGTAAATTCTGGCTTGGGTATCGAGTCAGTCTTTTGTTTTGAGTCTGTCTCTTTGTCTTGAGTCAGTCTTTTTGCTTAAGGGTCTGTCTTGTTGTAGCGAGTCAGTCCCCTTTGTATAGAATACCAGGTGATTCCGGGGTTGTTGCCTCGAACACCGTTTTGTCTTGTAATTACCCGTTTTTGTTTTTGAGTCTGTTTCTGCCGAGGGGCCCGTTATACCAACAAATCTGAATGAAACAGCTGTGGCTATCTCATTTTCATGCTTGCTTTCAGCGTAAGTTAGTTGTGCCAGAGGATTTGAATGGGCTGACAGTATATCTCGCTTGCTCTCCTGCGCGCTAAACTCATTACATTAGCCTAAGTTTTTCAAAAACCCCTTTTGAACACTGCGGTGATAAAAACGAAGAGGAAAGAATTCCTCGGGTTTTGTAAAATTTTGATCATTTTGAGAGAAAGAGAAGCATGCTAAGCCTTTAATCAATGAAACCATGCTTGTTAGCGTGAGTACTGAGAAGGACCCTGGCTTGATCCAGATTGGTTCCACACTATCTTCGGCGCGAGCGATTTGTCGCTTTCTTAAAAACTTTCAAAAACAAATGTTTTACTTTGGGCCAAAACTTAAGAAAACTCTTAGAAACTCATATAACATCATGAATTGAAGATCATTTAGCAAAATTAAAGCCCAAAAGCTCGCCAATTCTTCGAAATTATACTTGAAACTTCATATTCATAACATGCATGCTATGACTTGGATTCCTTTCTCACAAATCACGACTTGGTGTTCTTAGCTCAGAAGAGATTGGCCTTATAAGGGTAAATTTTTTTTAAAAAAATGGCAAAAATAATAAAAATGAACATATTACTGAAACTCGAGAACACAAGCCTAAACATTGTTTATTTGTTCGAGAACAGGTAACCGAACATTTATTTTCTCACATTATAAACAATTATGTGGAGATGAAATAATAATTACTTTCATGAGTTTTGTTAGGTTTTCTGAAAGAGAGGCTCTTTAGGGTGTGGGAGTGTGCATTAAATTGAATGAGTAAAATGTTTTCACAAGGACAATTTTGGTATCATTTGGAAGGAGAAAATAAATTTTAAGAGTTTTAGAATTTATAAACAAGAGTTCGAAGAAATGAAGGGTCCAAAATAATTGATCAGTTGCTAATAGCAACACTCCAAACCAAAGCCCACGAAGACAAAATAAATAATAAGTAATAAAAATGAGATTACCAGTATCCCTACCAAATAAAGTCAAACCCTAACTCAAATCCACCAGTGTATATAGAGAGAGAGAATGAATGGAACAACCCAATTCAAAAAACAATAAAAAATAAAAAATAAACCATCAGAATGGCACAGCAAAACAAATAGAGAGATCACAATGAGGTGTTACACCACCGAAGCTACAGGCGCTGCGCAACTCCACCATCACTATTGTGCAACCCTACCGCTGCTGATGCTAGTGATGTTGCGTTACACCATCGCCATTGGACTTGATTTCATGGGGTTGATTTGGGTTTGATTTAGTGGCGATGGGAGAATAAAATGACGGATCACAATGGCAGTAGTGGTAACGATTTGGGTTAGAGTAAAGATGGCAGCAGAGGTGGAGTTGTGTTGTGGCAATAGTTGTGTTAAGAAAAAATTATACACATAATATAATCATATATGTATAGATATACAATGAAATAAAATTACACTTAACCTCCTCCAGCCATTGTTGATCAAGTTATGTGATGTGTATATATCTTATAAATCTCTTGATATTATAGTACTTACTCACACTTTAGGAATAAGTATCTTCTAACCTGTGCAAAACTTGAGTGCCTCATTGATAGAAAACCATATGCCTATTTATTTAAAACTATTAGATAGATACCTTATCAGATAAACCTTATTAGTTTCCTTCCATCAAGGAAACTCGTCAATTACTGGAAATTGATAGGTGTTAGCCAAACCATCATTAGCCTTTTTAGTATTTAGGCGACCTTAATAATTATCACCCATAACCTTAAATTAAATAAAAGATAAATAAATATGAAAGTATAAATATACAAATAATACAAGCAGCTTCTCTTGAAAAGTTGGCCTTAGGAAGAAGTCCAGTAGATGACGGACGAGCTACTCTTTCAGTTTTCCTCACATTATTCGGTCTTCCAAGCGGCATTGTATCTTGAGGAATATTATTTGGATCCTTAATAGATAGCTCCTTTCCTTTATGGTCAATCAGCCCTTTTTGAGGTGCATCTGCAGTGCCACGTGTTATTCTTCAAGTAAATGCAATGGTGGGAAACTTAAAATAGAATATCAAGTAGTAGTTACCTTCTTTTTGAAGAAAGTTTCCAAGTGCAATTTCTAGATGTAATTTTTTTGGCATCAAACCATTCCTGCATGTAGAAAACAATATATCTAGAATCAATCATTTTTACAATGTTTTTTTTAGTACGTACTCTATATTCAAAATAAATTAAAAGGCTGAAACAGGAGCTAAGAAAGTGCCATATACCTGAATGCCAAAAATATAAGGCACTGAGCTCTGAGCTGTTTTAGATGTTGTTCCTTGAAAGGCACAGGAGCCAGGGAAGTAGAAGATTTCCCTGTATCACTAGAAGCAGCACTTCTAAGCATGTTCATTTCCATAATATTGCCTGGAATGCCACTCTGTTTACAAAAACATCATATGGCAAAAGCAAACAAATAAAGCTTCAAATATCAGACATATATAAGACTACAAACACACAAACTAAATATATGATCAACGCTTAATGAATTAAAACATAAAACGCCATTCAAATTAAAACAAGAGCATAATAAAACATCAACAATTAAAAAAAAGGCCTGTAGAACAATAAAATCACTCACAAACATATCTTTGAATTAACTGTAGATGCCAGCAATTCTCAAGAAAGAACTTATTCCAGACTCTTCTATTTATGGGAAGGGGCTATAGAGAGGTGTAA
Source organism: Camellia sinensis (assembly GCF_004153795.1). Classification (NCBI taxonomy): domain Eukaryota; kingdom Viridiplantae; phylum Streptophyta; class Magnoliopsida; order Ericales; family Theaceae; genus Camellia; species Camellia sinensis. Next base: position 1,391,820 of record NW_021026358.1, on the reverse strand, counting down.
GTTGAGAGAAAAAGTGAGCCAAAGGGTTTTGAGAGAAAAACCGAGCTTGAGTGCTAGAGTGATGTGAGAATCACAAATGAGAAAAGGGTGGGAAACAATACCCAGAGAAACTGGCTCCTCGTGATCTGAGGTCCCCTGTCTTCGTTAACGTGTCTATATATCGTGTCTTTTGTTTTGTTTACCTCAACCTTTGTTTTAGGTCTCTTCCGAGCGTGTCTCGTTGTGTTTAGGTTGTGTACCCTTTTGTTTGAGTCCTCCCCGCTGTGTTCAGTTGTAGGCTCGATACCTCGGTTGAAAACCCTTTTTTAATTTCAAAAATCGTTTATGCTCAGAGTGCTGTGCCATTCCCTACATCTGTGCGAAGCAAAAGAACAAAAAATTGGGGCATCTGAGCGTACTTCAACTCCAGCTGGTTTCACCTCCGTAGTCCGTCTTGTTAGATTGGGCTGCTTGTTTAGGATTTGCTGTGTGCAAAATGAACCAAATACTGCGTTACGGGCTGTATGTAGATTAATCCCCCAATAGAGTAAGGGTTGTGTGTCCAGAATCAGGCAGTGGGTTGCTTAGGTTATTTTGCTATTGGCTGTTTAGTTATCTGATTATTACAGTGCAAGTGTAATTTTCAGATAACCAATCAATTTCATTTACATTGAGGTGTAATATGGTGTGATGCAATGCAAAGTATGAAATGTAAAGATATACGGATGGAAACACTTTTTCAGATAAAAAGCCTGTTTCGTTTCATTATCTTTTCAAATACACAAGTTTTGGAAACAAAAATCTGCTTGCGGCAGTACAAAGTATCCTAACCACCAACAAAAGAGAAAAGTACAAAAAAGAAGAAAAACAACAAAAATCTGTATCCATGTCAAGCAGCTTCGAGGGCTATCGGTCTGTCCTAGTCCTCTTCCTGGACGAAGGTCCAGGAGCATCATCAGCATCGATCTGTCCTAGTCCTCTTCCTGGATGAAGGTCCAGGAGCATCATCAGCATCGTTATCAGAGCCCGAGCTAGTGCCGCCTCCGGTCTCCTCCTCCGATGACTCCGGCTCCGACCCTGCCTCCGCCTCCAGCTCCTCGTCATCATCATCAGGGACTGGAGCCCGCGAACTATTCCCGATATGAGCGCATTGGTGCGGGGGAATACTCTGCCCTCCTCATCTCTCCCTCGGGCGGGGATGGAAGGTCCAGCCGGAGCACCTCCTACAACAGGAATCTGGAAGGGAGGCTGAAAAAGTGCATAAAAGGCAAATGCATCAGTATATTGTGGACAGTTTATCAGTGCAGAATGTAGTGTGTGAGTACAGTGTCAGAATGTCGTGAGTAGTTTATCAGTGCAGAATGCAGTGTATGAGTACAGTGTGTGAATACTGTGGACAGTTTATCAGTGCAGAATGCAGTGTATGAGTACAATGTGTGAATGCCGTGAGCAGTTTATCAGTGCAGAGTATAGTGCAGAATGTAGTGTATCAGACGCTGTGAGATCAGTGTGTCAGGTGTTGTGTCGTGCATCAGATTATGTGAAGCAGTGTATGAATGGTTTGAGACAGTGGTCAGAAGAACATACCGGAATGCTGTAGAGGACCAGAAGGTCGAAGGTCCGCTGTAGCATCCCCATCATGGAGGCATTCAACTCCACGGACTGTCGGGTGTACTCGGAGGATGCCTGCAAAAGTACGAGATATATCAGTATTCCGCGGAATATCAAATAAACCAAAATGAAATGCCAATGCAAGATGCAAAATGAAGTAATACATACCGGAGGCAAGTCGGGGATGCCGGCTAACTCATGACCAGCCGGGGGAGGAGCAAAGGGGATCTGGTACGTCGCCCCACCCTGTCCTCTGTATGTCAGTGAAGTGGGCAAAGCAGGCCAACCGGTCCCCCGTCCTCCCTAAACTCCACCCCTGCCACGAACTCGAGCCCTCCTCGAAGCTCCTGCTCCAGCTCCCGCTCCTGCCCCAGCTGCTGGCGCCACGGGCCTGGCTCCCTCAGCTCGACGGCCGCTGCTCAGAGACCGCATGATGTACGTCTGCACGTACTCTCTATAGTTGCCGACGCCTCTGAAGCGGGTCACCTCCCAACCGATAGTATAATCGGCCATCTGCTTGGTAGTGAGTCTCTCGGTCTCCCTCATGTCCTCAGGAGGGTGGACCGGGACTATCTGCTCAGGTAACCCTAGGGTCTGGCGTAGGAAACGCTCACCCAGGTACCAAGCCCGACAGATCGGGCCCTCCAGTAAGATCCGGAAACGCGAGGTCTCCTCAGCGCTGGCAAATCGGTCCCGAATCGTCGCCGACAACGGAACCCAAGGCTGCCAAGTGATCTGAAGATGACATACAGTTTGTTATCTATCATTGTTGAAATATGCAGTGAAAAGCAAAGCTTAGATAAATTCTGAAATAAGACATACCTCGGCAGGGGTGATAGTGTCGAAGTAGTGGCGAAAGAAGCTAAATGTCTCTCGTGGCCTCCGCACGCATCTCCCGTCGAAGCGTCGCGAGAACGGGACAACGAGGGGGGTCTCCGCGTCTGGCACGGGTGCAAGCCTGGGAAAGTAGGCATACACCCACAACTGTAGAGAAAACATCAATATGACTATCAGATAAAGCAAAATACAGAATAAAGCAGAAATGGCAGAGCCGTGTGTTGTGCAGTGTATTGTGTACAGTGTGCAGTGTGAGCAGTGTACAGTCAGTGTAAAGCAGAGTGTATGTGTGTGCCGTGTGTGCAGTATATAGTTAGTGAAAAGCAGACTACAGTGTGTGCAATACAGAATACAGTACAGAGTAAAGAAGATAGAAAAGCAGAAATGAAAAGCGAGAAAGAAACGTACCTCCCAAGCACGCCAGTAGCCCCCGAGCAACTGTCTGCTGCCACGGGAAGCCGAGCTCATATACCCGTAGAGTGTGGCCAGAGCAGCGCCACCCCAATCATAGTGCAAGATCTTCCTGACGTCCACCAGTGCACTAAGCAGGCAGAGGGGCACGGTGTTCGCCCGGTCGACGAAAATGGTCGTCCCCAGCAGGAACATGAGAAAGCCGCGCGCATATCTCTCCACGGCCTTCGGAGTCATCAGAGCCTCCTCCACCAATGCGGGCTGGACCCTGAACTGCACCTCGAACCAAGAGTAACGAACAAAGCCTGGACGGGCAAGAGGTGGCACCTCGCCAAGTAGATGGATCTGAGCGGCAGTCCACTCGTCCATATCAGTGTCGAAGGGGATCGGATCACCCCCTACCCCGATGCCTGTGAGCATCGAGAAATCATAGGGAGTCATCGTCATGTCTCCCGTCGCAGATAGATAGAATGAGTCGGTGGTGTCCCACCACCTCTCCACTAGAGCAGCAAGGAGAGGCCTGCTCGCGGTGAGTCTGGATAATCCCCTGCAGAAAGCGCCAAAGCCCACTTGGTCCACAATGTGACGAACCGCGCCGGGAAGCTCAGCATACCAGTCCCGAGCGGTAATGTTCCCATACCCGCGACGGTATGGGAATCTCCCTGTTTTCAAACAAATAATTGCGAGGCAATACTGAATATACTAGTTTTGAAGGGCATTCAGAATTCAGTACAAATATAGCATGCGTGCAAGTTTTTCAGATTCAAACAGATCCCGGGTGCTGGTGTGTTTATAGTGAACTACAACGTGTAATGTGTTAGCGTGTTTGCGTGGTTCAGTACAAATATAGCATGCGTGCAAGTTTTTCAGATTCAAACAGATATCGGGTATCGGTGTGATTACAATAAACTACAGTGTGTGCAGTATATACTGTGTTGGTGCGTTTGAGTGATTCAGGGCCAACGTAGTGTGTGTGCACATGTCAGCCTCAAACAGATATCAGTTGCCAGTATGGTTGCGATCAACTACAGTGCACAGTGTGTCAGTGTATCTGAGTCAAGTAGTTAAAGGATGTAATCAGCTATGGCAGTTTCTATATTCTACATTGCGGAAAATAAAACAGAGAGAGGAAAGTTACCTCGGAAGCGCCAAAGGATAAGTGAGATGTAGGCTCACCCAGGAGGAGCTCTGGTGGCATCGCTCTGTCGAAACTCCGAAACTGGCGAAGTCCGTCAGGAGGTAGCACATGAATCGCCGGCCGGTAGGTCGCCGGGTCAAACGGGCGAACGCTCAACGAGAGGAGCTCAACCCCGGGATCCATCTCGTGATCCGGGGGAGTCCCGCCCTGTGGAATATCGTCGGCCATGTCAAAAATGGTGAGAAAATAGCCAAAAAAGGAAAAACTGGGCGAAAACGTGGAAAGTCAATCGAAAAGTCAACCCGAGAGGGTGAAAAAGTGGCCCGAGAAGCCGGGAAGTGAAAAAGGCACGCGAGTCGAGAGAAACTCGAGGGGAATAAGCCCCAAAAGGTGGAAATGGCAAAGGGAGCACCGAAATGAAGAAATATTTGGATGAAAATGTTCGAAACGCAAAGATATACGCGAATCGAACGACGAAACGGGGGCTAGAACGCACGAAAATGGGAGAATCAAAGGAGGAGAATGCTCTAGAGAGAGAGAGAATGGATTTTCGGCTAAGGAGGATGTGTAAAATAGGGTTTGGAACCCTATTTTAAAAGACCCGAGGTGAAAAGTCGAATCTGCTCCGATTCAGGCATTTTTGGCCGGTCGGCTACATTTTTGGCCGGTCGGCCAAATATTTGGCCGGTGGCATGTATTGATGGCCGATGGACAGCCGGTGGCCTCCTCTTCCGGCCGGTGAGCCTCCTGCATCCTTGTTGGGGTCAAGTCTGTGGTTTTGGGTCTTCATAGCTCAACGAAGTACAAGAAAGTGTATCTCCGACACTCAACCGGCCTCTGTTGTGACCTCGGGTCGTGTCTTCTGTGCGTGGCACTCGAATTCGTGCAAGGTGTATCCTTTTCGAATCCTTTTGGCTTTTACAAAGCTCAAAAGTTGCCCCATGCGTATCGCATATCAATCGCACTGTCTTGTGCACTCGCGTTGTCTAAAACGCATCGCGCGATTTTGCGCATCTCACTGCATTTTGTATGCATTCAATCAATTTCATTACTTGCGTAGACCGCATGTTTTGCTTGCGTAGACCGCATGCTTGTTCAATTTCATTACTTGCGTAGACCGCATATTTTTCTTGCGTAGACTGCATGCTTGTTCAATTTCATTACTTGCGTAAACCGCATGTTTTGCTTGCGTAGACCACATGCTTGTTCAATTTCATTACTTGCGTAGACCGCATGTTTTGCTTGCATAGACCGCATGCTTGTTCAATTTCATTACTTGCGTAAACCGCATGTTTTGCTTGTGTAGACCGCATGCTTGTTCAATTCCATTACTTGCGTAGATCGCATGTTTTGCTTGCGTAGACCGCATGCTTGTTCAATTTCATTACTTGCGTAGACCGCATGTTTTGCTTGCGTAGACCGCATGCTTGTTCAATTCCATTACTTGCGTAGACCGCATGCTTGTTCAATTCCATTACTTTCGTAGACCGCATGTTTTGCTTGCGTAGACCGCATGCTTGTCCAATTCATTACTTGCGTAGACCGCATGTTTTGCTTGCGTAGACCGCATGTTTGTTCAAATTCATTACTTGCGTAGACCGCATGTTTTGCTTGCGTAGACCGCATGTTTGCTCAAATTCATTACTTGCGTAGACCGCATGTTTGCATTCAATTCCATTACTTGCGTAGACCGCATGTTTTCCTTGTGTAGACCGCATATTTGTAATCAATTTCATTACTCGCGTAGGCCGCATGTTCTGCTTGCGTAGACCGCATGCTTATGTTTGATCTCATTGCTTGCGTAGACTACATGTTTATGATCAATTTCGTTGCCTGCGTAGACCGCGTGCTCCACTTACATGTCTTTGCCTTCACAGCATTGTTATGCTTCCCACTTGCTTTGCGTTGTCACGCATTTTCAAGTACATTAATATGCGTGTTGTTAATAACATCGTACCTGTTAAGTTGTTTTCTTTACAGGCACGATATTGTATGTACGGTTCATTTAGAGTTGGTGCAACCAAACGAACCGGACGGGTATGGTATACTCCGAGTGAGCCATATCAAGAATTTTTACGGTCTAGGAGACCTTAAATCCTCGGAAGGTGCAAGACCTTTAGTGCATTGATGTGCACAGTCCATTTACATTGTCATGTATCTTAAAAGCCGCGCGTTGTCGCGCACTTCGAAATCATGCATCATCATGCATTTGCATTTCAAAAACAAAAACAAAACAAAAAATATAGTTGCATTGTCATGCATCATCGTAAATAATTGCATTGTCATGCATCATCATAAATAGTTGCATTGTCATGCACCATTGCATATTTGTAGATATTGCATTGTAGCTTGCATGCATTCGCTGTATCACCTCCGCCTATGGCTTGCGCCTTTCCATGTTGAGCTTAGTCTGGTATGCGCCCATACTTTTCATGTTGAAGCATAATTCAGTGGACTGTTCTATGTTAGACGCGGCTCGTACGTGTACATGCCCTTCCTAGGCAAATATTTGGTTTGGCCTACGTGCCTTATCCATTATATCCATTTTCATCTCATTGCGTATTTGTAGATATTGCATTGTAAATTGCATGCACCCATTGCATCGCCCCCCGTCTATGGCTTGCGCCTTTCCATGTCGAGCTTGGTCTGGTATGTGCCCATACTTCTCGTGTCGAAGCATAGTTCAATAGACCATTCTATGTTAAACATGGCTTGTATGCGTACATGCCTTGCCTAGGCAAGATTTGGTTTGGCCCGCGTGCCATATCCATTGCCATCTCCCCAGCATATCCATATATATATATATATTACATTGTAATGTAATTTTTGCATCCGGCATTAGGATCATTGTCCTTTCTTCAGCGGGTCGTTTCCCCACTTGTGTCAATCCCCCCCAATACTTGTTCTTGTGTCCGTCTACATTACTCATAGTTCAGTTGACCGTTCTATGGTAGACAGACTTGTTACCTCCATCAATCTATTTGGCATTTGTGTGGTTTTGAACCACTCATGATTGGATCATGATTCAATTGCTTTGCACATAGTTTGCATTGTTTCAATTGCATTGCATTTTCATTTGCATTTCTTATACATTGCTTTGTATATATTGCATATTATTTTACATTCATTTTTACATTGTCATGCATGTTGCTAACGATATGGTACCTGTTAAGTTTGCTTTCTTTGCAGGCACGATATTGTATGTACGGTTCATTTGAGGCTGGTGCAACCAGACAAACCGCACAGGTATTGTATCCTCCGAGTGAGACGTATCGAGAATTGCATAATTCTCTTACATCCTTTATGCATTTGTAATGTAGTTGCATTGGTGTATGCTAGCTTAAAATTGTCGCATGTGTGCTTCATTACAGCTTTCTTTACATGATCATAAGTTATGTCCGGCTCTATGCATTGTCTTGCATTTTGCCCCTGCCTTCGGGCGCATATCTTGTTTGTCTTGTATGTTTGTCTGAGTCTTCGACCTTATCAAAAATGGGTCGTCTCTGGGCTTTGACATTCACTCCCGTCATTGTTATGACTTTCGAGTTCTGTCAAAGAGGGGCAACTGTAGACACCCCATTTTTGACCGTCCTCAAGACTTGGACGTCACCATTTGAACACTCGGTGATTATCCATGTTTGTGCTCGTCTTGAGTTCCCGGAAGCCTTGGCAGCGCGCCTCGTCGCAGGACCTCTCGACTCGACTATTTTGTGCTTGGTTTGACACCAAACACTTTTGTTTTGCCTTTGAGAGGCAGGGTAGGGCTTGTAGACCATCCCCACCCATCACCAGCCATGGCTTGAGGCCACCGGCTGTGTTTTGTTTCTACCGGCCAAATATTTGGCTGGCCGGCACTATAGATGGCCGGCCGGCTATCTTTTTTTTGTCAATTGTATTTTTGGCCGGCCGATTACTGTTCATCTGCTTTTGCAGATATTTTGACACAGCTGTCTTGCATTTGGCTCCCCTCCATACACGTGTATGGAGGGATCTCTCTCTTTGGAAGCTTGTCTTGTAAGCTTTACAAGACAGAAAGCTCTATAAGAGGAGCTCTCCTCTCTTGGCTTGAGGGTTAGACATTTTAGACAGCCATTTTAGGGTTTGAGTTCTAGGGTTAGGATTTATACATATTCTATCTCTATACCTCTCTCTCATTTGGCCTTTGTGTGTGTATAAGTGTGTTTGTGTCTTACTATTGCACACAAACATATAGTGTTACACCTTTTCTTGGTTCTTGAAGGGCCAGAGGTTTGTTCTTGAAACTTGGGAGCTGTTTTCAGCTCAAAGAAGCTGCTGGAGCTTCGTTTGTGAAGAGGGTCTTCAAGGGTAAGAAGTTTGTCCCTTTATTCCCCATTTTTGCAAACTATTTTTGCCTATCTTAGAACTATTTTTGCCTATCTTAGAACTATTTTTGAGCTTAGTGTATAATATAAAAAAAGTTCTGTTTTTAGGCCCTCTAAATAGTTTGTTTAGAGTGTTTTGTGGTTTGGAGGTGTTTAACCCCTCTTAAGCCTTGAGAGGTTCCATTTTGTGCCATCTTGAGTGAGCTCCGGGACTTTGGTGTTTAGGCCTCCTCACCACTGAAATCTTGAGGGATTTTAGTGGTAAGGATGGTGCTTTGAAGTCCCAAGAAGGAGAGGGTCACCCCCTCTCCTTGTTGTCCTTGAAAAAGGCCATTTTTGCCTCTTTAATAAGCACCTAGCTAAGCCTCATGTTGACCATGCCTTGGCTTTTGTTTATGCTTATTTTGCCATGAAATAGCATTGTTGTATGTTGGTTTTGGTAAACCATGCATACTTAGCATACCTACCTTGTAATGCCATGTTTAGGCCTTAACATGCCTTAGGTTGTAAACCATTGCTCAAGCATGTTTTAGGTCTAACTTTGTGAAGCTTTTGTGCTTATTTTTCCATGCTAGAGGTCTGTCCTTAGTCATTTTGGTCGGCCATGAAGTGTTTAGTATAGCCCCTTTGCATTTTGGCTTGTTGGCCTTAAGTATGTGAGGGTATATCATGCGTTACTTGCTTTATTTTAATGGTTTGGCACCATTTATAGCATCATTTCAGTCCCCTTAGCATGCTTGTATGCTTGCCTTGGATGCCTCTTTGATGCCTTATGAGCTTGTGTGGTATGCTCCTTGAAAGTGCATTTGTGCATGCTTTTGAATTCAAGCCATTTAGATGCCATCTAAGTGGTCTTTTGGGCTTTGTTTTATGTGCTAAAACTCTATTTTTGGTCATTTAAGTCATACCATGTGTGGTGTTGCTAAGTGTGGTCAAATGCCCCTTTAGCTTGCCTTGAATGCTTGGGCCATTTGTTGCATGTTCAACCTATCTTGTTTGCTTGGTTTGGCACCATGTTCTTGCATGATTTTCAGAGCTTAATGCATGCCCCATGTCCATGATTATTCCCTTTTAAGTGTGCTTGAAAGATGCCCCTTGATGCTTGAGTGTTTAGGCCTTAACATGTGCATGTGTGTATGTGTGTTTGGTCCCATCTTCTTAAGCTTTGGCCACTGTTTTGGACCTAACTTAGAGCTGTCCAAATTTGTGTAAGTCCATCCCTTGTATGCCATTCAAGTGTTGTTACATTATCCCATGTTTGCATGCTTTGGTTGCATGTGTTGCATGCTTGAAATCATTTGCATTTGGCATGCATCCCCTTGGTCAAATTACTAGCATGTTGCATGATTAGATCACATCTTGCATGCTCTAAGTAGTTTGCATAGTTGTGGCATGCTTGTTTGCTTTGTTGCTTAGGTTGTGCACCTAATGTGCATTACATGTTTGCATGCTCCCTTTTATACTATGTTGCATGTTAGTTAATATGCTTAGGTTGCATTGAACATGCATGCCTTGTCCCTTGATTTAGTGATAGGGATTGGGCCCCTTTGGTTTGTTGGTTTGCATTGCATTTGACATCAAAATGTGCACACTTGGTCCCTTGGGCCATCACGCATGGAAATGCGCGATTGATGGTCCGAGAACCAAGGAGCATGTCCCTTTGAGTCACTAACATGATAAGGGACATGATTGGTGCACATATGGCTTGAATCTTGGAGGGGCAGAGAATGCCCTGTGAGGCATCCCCACACATCACCGGCCATGGCCAGAGGCCACCGGCTGGTGTTTTGTTGCCATCGGCAATATATATTGCCGGTCGGCATT
>NW_021026358.1:1334178-1352191 GCF_004153795.1 Camellia sinensis | reverse complement strand
AAATTCATTTAGCGACGAAATAAAGAATTTATGACAAAATTAATCATCCACCTAAGCCAAATAAGAGACAAAAAAACCTTCTTTAGGGATGAAAAATTTTGTCAATAATTTCATAATATTTTTTTCCATATTATATACCTATTTTATCAAAATCTAAATTTTAGTTCAACAAATATGATCCTGTTCATGTTGAAACCTGTTGAATATAACAATTCCATCACAACTTAACCTAACCTGTTATCAACACATTTACGAATTAACAAAATGAAAATATCCATTCATCATTACAAATAATTTCATCCTGATATAATAAAATAGTGAAATATCCACAAAATATCCAAAAGTTATAACTTGTTCAATTCCACCAAAAATCCAACAATAACTAGTGTAACTCCAAAAAGTATGTGTATCCTTATCAAACAAAAATGAACATTCAAACAAATTACATCATTCCCCAATCTAATCTGCAAAAAAATAAATTAAAATTTTTAGTAATTAATCAATTATACAAAAGATTAAAAACATTAGTAACTCATCATTTTACAATTAGATCAATTATACAATTTATCCCTGTAACAGACTTTTTTTTAGATTATGAGAACAAAAAATTAATTTTAAGGCTAATTCACAAATGGTGCATCCCATTAATGTGCCGTAAGTTCATACAACTTATATTGGTCCCTCCTAAGGTGTTTCTATTGCTTCCTGTACAAATCTGTAGTTGTGTGATAATTTAGCATTTCGATGGCCTTTTTTTAAGCTTTAAGTATAGAGAAAAATATATATTTTTTAGACTAATTCACAATTTATACATCATGTGCACTTGTACAAATTGGATGTCATATGCATGTTTCCATTACTTCCTAATTCTTCAAACATTTATTCTTTTATAAAATTTGTTATATTAAAGTTAATATACTTTACCAAGAAGTATGTCCACTTGTGGATGCGTCCCCTCCACTTCCAAAGTGTCCAGTGAATCCTTTGGTCCTCAAAAGGTTGACAACATCAGCCATTATCTCCCCTTGCTTCTTCTTACCCTCTTCAAGATCTTTTATTTTATTGTTCTGCATTTGTGTTTGTTCCTTTTGTGTCTTTATTTGCATCTCAAGGCGCTTCACGTAATCATTTGTTTCAGCATATATGGTAGTGGCTCTCCTAATAGAGGATGAAGGTCTCATGCCAAGTCCCTTCACATAGCCAGACCTTGGCTTTAGGACTTTGATTGATAGCTCTTCTGTAGTCAAAGGGGTTGATCCTGGCTGTGAGAGGTGATCAGCCTGTGTCTGTATCATATTTTCCTATCAAATATAAAAAAAATTAAATAATTATTAGAAAATTAAATAAGATTATAACAAATAGTATTCTAAAATTTTGTTAATAAAAATTGCAATATATACTCACATAATTACACTGAGCTTGAGATGAGATCCACTCATGTGTTTTCTCATTATAGTGCGTTTCCTTGTACAACTCTGCTAGATCAGGTAGCATCTTCTTTTCTCGTGCCTAATTCGATAGACCAAATATTCAATAAATAAAGCTAAGAATCTAATATAATTCTGAAAGTGCAAGGATACGTACCAGTTTTTCTACTCTAACAGGGATTGACCTAGAACCACACCTATGTTTTGTATACATCCTTTCTCTGTTCGCGATGTTGGCCTTTGATTGTTCCTATAAGGAAGAATGACCAATATAACAATGAAATGTATCATTAGTAAGACAAATATGTTGGCTTTTGATTGTTCCTGTAAGGAATAATGAACCAATATAACAATGAAATGTATCACTAGTAAAACAAATTTAATGGTTGATAATAAAGAAATTGCATTGTTCCTCTCTATCATTTTCCTATATATCATTTCAACTTAAAAGATATTTCAAATTATTCACTAGTTTCATTCAATTCTGTGAAAAATAGATTAGAGGACTTGTTGAGATTTCATCATAAGATGGTTTTTCTGGGTGAAAAAAGAAAAACGAGTAATTTACACCGTTCACAAATAGGGGGCATATAACCATGGGCAAGATAGATTATGAAAAAATCCATTTACATTTCACAAGATATGGAATAATTACTGATACCAAACTCATAACCCTTTCTTTCTTCCGCAACTCTATCAAATCTAAAGTTCTGTCTCAATACCCTACATTAGTTACTTAGCTAGTTGCTTACCATTATCATGAAACTTCAGACCAAACCCAAGAACAAACAGAAAATTAATACAATCATAGAAACTGAAATCTTAGTTCTTTATTCTATGATGTGAAAGATGCACTTTAAGGAACCATAAATTAATCTCCTATTATGCGAGCCTTCCAATCCATGTTTAATAGTTTCCCTTTCTCATTTTTCCACTTATTTGGTTTTTATTATGTTCCACTTACATGCCTAGAAGATAAAGGGAAAAGAATACATATGGAATTTCACAGCAAATTGATTGTGTTCTTTCTAGTTGTTTTAGAATCTCTCCCTATTCTAATCAAATTCTTTCTTCGCTAATATAATAAAAATGATGAAAATGTTACCAGAAATTCTTTAGTGTTCCACTTTTTATCAATAAGATCTATCCACTTGGTAGGATCGACATTCTTCGGTGCGTGGTTTCTTGCATACTCCTCCCCTTTAACCTCCTTCAGCTCCATGAATTGTTTGTGCAACCTATAGGTATGGTTACTCAATCTCCGACCAAATTTTGTGTTCATTGCCTTCTCTATATCAACAGGGTCTCCTTGTAAATCAAATTGATCCTGCAAAAAATAGATAAGTCATAGATAATTCTTATAAAAAATAAAATAATTACAATAAATCATTAAGATTTCTAACCTATTATAAAAATGAGTAAAATCTCCTATAAGTAGACAACAAACTTACATTCAAGCGTTGAAACATCGCCTCCTTAACGGAGGCATCAACATACTTCCACCTACGAACACTTGGATCTGGTAAACGAGTTCACACTTCTACACCAATCTTTGAGGCTAGTTTTGAGGCATAGTCCCCTACCGGTGCACGAAATTCTGGAGGGATAGGCACGCTAAGCTTTCCATCTCTATCAACAAGGCCTTGAACCTCTTTGCCTCGAGTCGGGCCACGAGCACGCTTAGCAGCTGATATTGTGAAGCCATAATATTGAAATAGTATGTGAACAAATTTAATTAAGATCTCAAATCAATGTAAATAAAGAGTGTGTCTTACCAATAGTATTACCAGCAGTCACCTCAAGTTGAGGCTCCACATTAAGAGGTGGTGGCGGATTGCTAGTCACCTCAGGACGTGAAGAGGTATCCCCCTCTTCTAATGCGTAGGTCAATGCCTCATGATGAGATTGTGAACGGGCTCTTGATGGTATCTCTAACAGCTGAATAACATAATAAAATATGAATATATGTACAAAGATATACATGTCTATGAATTGAAAGTAACAAGAAAGAATATATTTCACAATGAATAAATGTATAGTACCTCATGCTCAAACGAATCATAGGATTCAGTGTCACTGCCATCTTCAGCCTCTGACGGTCGATAATCTTCGTTATTTTCCTCAATTGGTATTTGTTTTTCCTTCCTCAATTTCTTATGTTGAACTATAGCCTTCGAACAAGTTGTTATATTCTTCACTCCTAGAGCATTCATTCTCTCACGGTTTTTATTAATATTCTTCATTCTTTGTTTCTCATAGTTCGTTACCTTCTTAGTTGCGGTACTTGGTTTGGTCAATTGCTTTTTTGTAGCGTCCATTTTGCCCAACTATAAAGCATAATTGAACATTTTTTTGGTGGATACGCATAATTGAACATTAAGATGTAAAGAAAAGATAATTATATATTTCAATACATAAAGCATAAAGCAACAACAATCTCAACAAGTGGATATGTCATATAGGCTCTAAATCATTGAAATATGGCTAGAGTGATATGGATGATTTTTGTTTTTACCATTTACTTATCATAGAACAAATTAATTACAAAGCCATCAGACACACAATATGATCAATCAATGATAAACCTACATAACAGTGGATGAACCCCACAACTGAAATTCAACTACATTAATTAAGAACAATGTTCATATAGAAAGTGCAAAATAACTACAAATCCTAGTCTACATCAAGATCCATATCGTAATCCACATCAGGTTTGTCACACTCTTCATTTTGTTTGTCAGCTCTATTCTCTATCATTGTTTCATCAGATGACCTAACCCTTGTGACAACTTCTGCTTCAACACCATCTCTATAACATTGAACATTAGGGCCGATGTCAATTGGAACAACATCGGTAATATTTTCTTGTCGGAACACATCGTTTTCTTCTAGTTCATGTAATGATTCTCCATCACCTACCTCTGGTACATCAAAGACACCCCTATGTTGCACTCGTTGAACGACTTGCCAAGGTTGTCCCCATTTGGTATCATTTAGGTAAAAGACTTGCTTAGCCTGGCTAGGCAAGATGAAAGGGTCGTGTTGATACCACCGACTTGTGACATCAATACTTGTGCAATAATCATCGGTTCGCAATGTTCTACTTCGACCTGTGTTTCCTGTGTTGTACCATTCACACTGGAACAATACAACTTTGTTATGACACATGCACTCCAATTCCCAAACATTGCACAAGTGACCATAAAATTCATGTGTCACTCCCTCATGATCCCCTTCCGTAAGCATACCACTATTCTAACTTTTACGGCGATTGTCTACTTCTTATAGCGACCCCGGTCTTTTCCCTTTTGATTATTGTATCCGGACTTGGGTTCCGTTTATTCAGTCATTGTATATTTGTTGTTGTCGTCCTTTATTTTCTCATTTGGAGTTATAGGATATGTTGGGCAGGTTTGTTTCAGGTTGGTTGGGTTCGTAAACCTAGTGTTGCTGTCCAGTTTTTGGGTTGGTCGCTCGAGCCAGGATTTGGTCGCTCGAGCGAGGTTTGTTTTTGTGTCCTCTGGCTCGATCCAGATTTTCTTCGCTCGAGCGAGCGACTGCGTCTGGTATAGACCTGAGGGCAGTGCTTATTCGCTCGAGCGAGTTTTTCTTCGCTCGAGCGAGCATTCTGTCGCTCGAGCGTGCTCCAGGGTTGCAGACCTGAAGCATTGCATTCTTGGCTCGAGCGAGCTTTTCCTCGCTCGAGCGAGGTTTTCGTGTGTCTTGTTGCTCGAGCGACCAAGTCTTCGCTCGAGCGAGCCTGCCAGGTTTAAATAAGCAGCAGCGTGTTTCTGATCAGTTTTTCATACACTTTCAGATTCCAAAACCCAAGTTACGAGTTCTCTCTCCCTCTACACACCTTCTCTCTTAGGATTGATCTACTTAGAGTGAGTTTCTACCTTAGATCCTTTATTTAAAAGATAGAGTGAGTCGAAGGCTTCCATTTAATCTGAACATTTGGTGATTTGGAACACATTGGAATTTGGGTATTTATCTCTGTCTTCTCCATTCGGGTTATTTTCTTCGAGGTAGGGATTTCCTACTCCATTTTATATGTTTTGTTCTAAGTTTTGGTATATTGATATGTTGGGGTTACTTTGATAATTTTGGAAAAAACCCTAGTTGTATTAATTAATTAATTTGTATAATTAATTTAAGGGAATTGGGGAATTTGGTTAAATTCATGAAATTTGGAAATTTATTGATTAAATGGTGTAGTTGGATAATGTAAATCACTCGCCTATTGAATTGTTGGTATATTTATTTCCAAGTCTAGAAATAACTGTTTTGGGCTATCGGTGGAGGATAGTCGTGCTTGTTGTAGACACTGCATGTGGATTAGGGATAACTGAAACTAATCATTGATTAAGTCATCAATTTTGACTGCTGAATTAATACAGACATTATGTGTATTGATTGTGTGTTGTATATGTTATGTGTTTGCACACATTGTTTTGTGTGGGAGGAGATAGGGGATGTACTCCACGGTTTAGGGGAAGATAGGGGATGGACCTCTAAACCGGATTTTGTTTGGGAGGAGATAGGGGATGGACTCCATTAGCATCACTTTTATGTGTGCTTATTTATATTGAAGTGTTTTATTGATACAGCACTAAAATGTGTATCAAACTGGAAGTATGAAGTGATTTGATTTGAGCCTGAGTCTCAATTGTTTGTTGACATTGGAAGAATGTGAATATGATGTATATATAGTTCACTGTTGTAAGTTTGGCCAGGTTCTGAGCCATATTGATAATGTTGGAAAGTAAAACGTGTTTTAGACATTAGTGTCATGAGACTGTATAATGATGTAATTGATTATCTTGGTTAACCATCTATTAAATACTAATGCTTTATTCAATGCTTATATTTGGTTTAGTATATTTCTACTGGGCTGTGGCTCACCCTTTATGGGAACATCATTTTCAGGTCCAAGTGATAAGCTACCTCCCAGGACTTAGCTTGGAAGGATTTGGATTTTGAAGACTATCTTTAGTTGTTTGTTTTTATTTGATAAATAATCAAGCCTAGGGCTTTATTTGTATTTGAGTTAGAACTCTTATTTTGTGTCCAAGTGTTGGCTTGGAAAGATGTAAGCCCATAGGGCATTTAATTTGATGTTACATGTAATGTTTTTATTTAGTAATACTCTGATGAATGAATTAATAAATTGTTTTCTTTAAATAATGCATGTTGATGATATACATATAATGGGTTTATTTTGAGGGCGTTACACTTCTCTTGTACAAAACCGTACGCCATTGATTATGCAACCTGAGTACTCTCTTACTAGCAAATTTGGGCCATTTGCTAATGACCATAAATCATTGGTTGCTTCTGGTGACTTTTCTTCTCTCAATATATTTATCTACATTCACATATAACGTACATTAAGATAGTAAAAATAAATTAATAAATGATCAAATCTTATACAAATTTTTAATCATGTCTTAAAATTGAAAATGCCCTACCCGCTCTTTGAACCACTTGGGAAACTCTTGTTGTTGTATACGGGTTATGCCTTGGTCAGATGGAGTTCGTAATAGATTTTTGTGTATCCTACTCAAAAGAATGTGATTATTATGCACTGCTAACTACATTAACAAAGCTAAGAATACACATATTTAAATGAAAAACATGCTCTAGATACTTCTCTATCTCGGGGCTATTGATCAACAAGAACCAATGAGCCATATCACGATATTCTTGTGACATATCAGCATCCCTTGTGATTAGGCCAATAGGACGGGCAGTTTCTATGAATACAGTTAACCCTTTGCGATGTTCGCCACGATCTTGATTTCGTTCGAGTCGATTATGCACTGTTTCGATCCCATCAACATATATTGAACAAAAAGTAATGCACTCTTTGACAATGTAAGCCTCTGCGATTGAACCTTCAGGTCGAGCTCGATTTGTAACAAACTTTTTTAAAGCTCCAAGAAACCTTGAAAAGAGAATTAGTTAAGAGCAAGGTTACACATGCAACATATAATTACGAACCTTTCAATTTAACAATTACCTTTCAATCCGGTACATCCATCGATATTGCACCGGTCCTCCAAGAATAGCCTCACGCGGAAAGTAAATGGCCAAGTGAACCATCACATCAAAGAAGGCTGGAGGAAAGATCTTTTCAAGCTTGCATAATATGTGTACTATACGTTCCTCTAATTTCTCAAGTTCATTACGACGCAGTGTCCTTGAGCACAAATCCTGGAAAAAGCTACCTAAATCAAATAGTGTTTTACTAATCTCTTTGTCTACGTAACCACGCATCCCAATTGGAAGAATCCGTTGTATGAGTACATGGCAGTCATGACTTTTCAAGCCTGTTAATTTACCATTTCTCGCATTCACTGATCTTGATATGTTTGCAGCATAGCCATTCGAATACTTCACTGATTTCAAGAATTCAAAGAAACCCTCCCTCTCTTCAGGGGTCAATGAAAAGATTGCCCTAGGTTTGACATAAGTTCCATTAGGACGACGTGTTAACCACAACTCTTTCCTTATACCCATATCTTCCAAGTCCATCCGTGCTTTGTCAGTGTCTTTGTTCTTTCCATCAATGCCTAACATAGTTCCAAAGGTATTTTCACTAAAATTCATCTCGACGTGCATAACATCAATGTTGTGTCGAAGCTTCCGTTTCTTCTAGTATGGTAACTCATACAAGATGCTTACCTTTGTCCAATTTGGTGCCTGATGGGGTCTTTTCTTATTTCTTGGATGCTTCCCATATGTGACACCTGTCACTCTATCCAATTGCTCTAATATCTTTTCCGTTGGTAACTTTAAAGATATCTTTCGCTTCTCATGCTTACCATTGTAAGCCTTACTCTTTCGCCTTTCGGGGTGGTTTGGAGGCAAGTAGCATCGATGGTTAGTGTATGCAATCTTACCTTTCAAGGATTGAAAATATGGTTCATCATTGCAAGTGTAACAAGAATAATGACCCTTTGTTCTCCACCCAGATATGTCACCAAATGCGGGCCAATCGTGTATAGTCCACATCAAAGCTGCACGCATCTGGAAAGACTCACCAGTTACGGCATCGTAAGATAATGCACCATTTTCCCACAACTCATTCAACTCATCCACCAGAGGTCTCATGTAGACATCAATATCGATCCCTGGTTGTGATTCTCCAGGAATAAGTAGTGACATCATAAGAAAGGGATCTTTCATAACCAACCAAGGTGGCAAGTTATAAGGAATGAGTACTACAGGCCACAAACTATATGAGTTACTCATGTTCCCGAAAGGATTGAACCCATCAAAAGCCAACCCTAGGCTCCAGGGCAAACTAAGGATGTTGCACATCAAATTCCTTCCATTCATCACTATCGGCGGGATGTCTCAATACTCCGTCATCTATACGTTTCTCCTTGTGCCATCTCATGTCCTCAGCAGTCTTTCTTGACATGTACAATCTTTTCAACCTTGGTGTTAATGGGAAGTACCGCAACACCTTATGGGGAATCTTATTACCCCTGCCACGATTGATCTTGTATCTGGATGCCTTACATTTTGGACATTTATCTAACCTTGCATTTTCCTTCCAAAAGAGTACACAATCATTTATACAAGCATCAATTAACTCATATGACAAGCCCAAATCACGAAGTATTTTCTTAGCTTCATAAAATGACTTTGGAACCAAATTATCTTTTGGTAAAAGTTTTGTTAAAAACTCCAATAGTGTGTTAACCGACTTATTGCTCCAGTGGTTTGTTACCTTCATATTAAGCAACTCGATGACAAACTTCAACAGAGTGTAGTTTGTGCAACCTAAGTACACCTCACGTTTGGCATCATTCAATAGTTTATCAAACGTTTGTACTTCCTCATTCTGGGGTGCATCGTTGGGTTCTCCTCTTATTCGATCTTCCACTAAGGCATCAATACCACCTAAAACCTCATCTTCATCAATTGCCATTTCATGATAAGCCTCATTTGATACACGTGGTTCCCCGTGCTCATGCCAAATAGTGTACGTTTGCATAATCCCATATTGAAGCAAATGAATTTGCACATTTCGAAGATTTTGGGAATAATAGTTCACACAGTTCAAACATGGGCACGGAATTTTACCTTCCTGGTCAACAACTGCCATTGCAAATTTGATAAATGATGTCACCCCATCAATAAATGGCTGACTCATCCTTCCATCAGGTGTCTTACCCAATGCAATCCAACTCTTGTCCATGTCTGATCACAAATGAAAGATCAAGGTTTTTTATGTCATAAAACGCATCATGTGTACTATTAACCTATTCCATTTAGGAATGCACAATGTGTATCATACAAAGAAAATCATATGACGTTGTCTATCTCTAATCTTTCCTTAGTTCTCCAAGTATATAACATAGATTAAGATGGAAGTATTATGGGAAAGGATAGAGTAGAAAAAAAAAATGGTTCCTGACAAGTTTACAACATTAGTACATTAAAAGGAATAAAAGAAAATTTGCTCATTTAGGAAACTAGTTATTTTTGAAGAAATAAAAAGAATCTTAGTTGATTGGACTGTTTATAGAGGCAATATTGATTATGGTGTGTAACTGTGGCTTCAGATTTCTCTAATAACAATATAATTGGAAAAGAAGATAATCGGGCACAATATTATTTGTTCTTCCTTTCATTTCTTCTATTTTCTTATTTTTATTGCCTTCGTTTTAAAGAGAAGGTGAACTTAGAGTTACTAATTCTTTCCTCTATCCATCCATTAAGTTTTTAGGAGAGATCTTTGTACACACTACTTAACTTATCATGTAACAGCATCACACTTGATATGTTCTTTAGTAACTCTAAGTTCAAACCAAGCCATGGAATTATTTATCTTCACTTTGACTTGTACACTAACAACCACATGTTCTCTACCTTTTGTCGTCTTCCATGGTAATTTTCTAATTTTTCTCTATATTTTTTCATCATTTTTTATTTTGTAGTCATTAGCTAGCCACTTTGTCCTTTGTTAGTGCTCTACTCTCACTATGCTCAATTTGGTTCAATTAATTTACTGTTTGATGTTTAAGTGCTTTTACCAAGGTGGTTTGTGGAATGTAACAATTTGGTTGTTTTGGATTGTGGCTTTATGAAATTTTCTATACCCTTATTTGCTGTGCTAAAAGCTTAAATTTTTAGGACTATTAGCATTAATACGAACACGGAAATTGCTTTCAAGTCACTACTTAATTCATGACCTATTTGGTAATGTTGTGTGTTTAAGGTTGGTTGGTTGTTCTCAAATTTTGTCTTCCTTAAGTTAGTATTTTTGTTGTTTTTGTCATTCTTTAAAGAAAAAAAGTCACACCCATAATGTGCTTTCTATGAATTTCCTCTATTAAACTTTAAATAAATAACACCTGTTTCTTTTTTCAAGAAGTGTGTATATACAGGCCATTGAATTATGTAGTCTTTTTCTTTTTCAGGTCAGTTTGAATTATGCAGTCTAAATTGTTCTTGATTATGATAGTGGGTGATCTCATCCTAGAACCATAGTTCTAAATCGCGGTATTGGGTAACGTAACGGTATCGATCGCGAAGTATTGGTATCGGTAGTATCGACCGGTACGCATCGGGTATCGGGCGTCGCGGCTGTGAAATTTCAAAAATCATTAGCAATCCATCTAAAACTCAATTTTATGCATTTTTTGACACCTTGATCAAAGTATATCAAATTAGCTTTCACTTGACTCATGACTAGTTCTCTCTAAATCTACAAAATACCTTGATAAAAATTTGCCACAAATTCAGAGAGTTTCATTTCCCATTACTGATCAACTAGCATATCACCCGTGCTATGCACGGATTATGTTTACAATTATCTATATGTGTGAACTAGTAGTAACCCGTGCTATGCACAGATTATGTTAACAAGATCAATGTCTTATCTTGAATATTTTTGGAAATATGTTTCTGTTATTATTTATTTATTTAATTTTTTTGGGTGGTGAAATAGCTATCATAAATTTTGGATTTGTTTTCATTTTTTATTTGAAATGATAAGTGGGTGAAGTTTAGGATATTTATGTTAGGCTTTTTCTATTATCTATCTATAGGGTTCGTTGCTGTAAATTGATGATGGATTTCAATGAATAATTTTTCTTGGGTTTAGCAATGATGGAATTCTTCTGTTGGTTTGAACTTGGATTTGTTCTATTTATTTGTTTAATTGGATTTGTGCTATAAAATTATTTTTAGCTTTCTGCTTTGGCAATATATATATATAGGTACCAAATGTTTGAAAAAATTCCTGAACCAGTATGACATCATGTTCTTATAAGATCAATCTAGGTTGTATGATTTATGTGCTAAATATTTGTCCTGTGTGTACTAATAAAAGGGGCACATGTATCTTCTTATTTTATACCATAAACAGAGGACTTCGAAATTTACATTAGATCTCTGCTTGTTTCCTGTGAAAATCTTTCAAAACAATCCCAACCCAGAATTCCTGCACCTCTCAAACATCCATGAATCAAACCCCTACATTTTTCCAATGCTTTAATGCTAAATTTTGGGTTTTTCTTTGGTTTTGTTGTTAGTTTTACCAAAATCAATAGCTTTTTTTAAGTAAGTACCCAAATTATTTTTCTTCTTTATCAAACCGAGCCATAATTTCTACAGGCTTCTAAACTACAATAACCTTCACATAATTGCATGGTTAGTCAAGAATGAAACAACCTTCAAATTTGGAGTAGATACAGGGATTCTTGAGCAGCATGTGATTTTAATCAGTATGAGTAGATGGGAGTATTATGGGAAAGGATAGAGTAGAAAAAAAATGGTTCCTGACAAGTTTACAACATTAGTACATTAAAAGGAAGAAAAGAAAATTTGCTCATTTAGGAAACCAGTTATTTTTGAAGAAATAAAAGAATCTTAGTTGATTGGACTGTTTGTAGAGGCAATATTGATTATGGTGTGTAACTGTGGCTTCAGATTTCTCTAATAACGATATAATTGGAAAAGAAGATAATCAGGCACAATATTATTTGTTCTTCCTTTCATTACTTCTATTTTCTTATTTTTATTGCCTTCGTTTTAAAGAGAAGGTGAACTTAGAGTTACTAATTCTTTCCTCTATCCATCCATTAAGTTTTTAGGAGAGATCTTTGTACACACTACTTAACTTATCATGTAACAGCATCACACTTGATATGTTCTTTAGTAACTCTAAGTTCAAACCAAGCCATGGAATTATTTATCTTCACTTTGACTTGTACACTAACAACCACATGTTCTCTACCTTTTGTCGTCTTCCATGGTAATTTTCTAATTTTTCTCTATATTTTTTCATCATTTTTTATTATGTAGTCATTAGCTAGCTACTTTGTCCTTTGTTAGTGCTCTGCTCTCACTATGCTCAATTTGGTTCAATTAATTTACTGTTTGATGTTTAAGTGCTTTTACCAAGTTGGTTTGTGGAATGTAACAGTTTGGTTGTTTTGGATTGTGGCTTTATGAAATTTTCTATACCCTTATTTGCTGTGCTAAAAGCTTAAATTTTTAGGACTATTAGCATTAATACGAACACAGAAATTGCTTTCAAGTCACTACTTAATTCATGACCTGTTTGGTAATGTTGTGTGTTTAAGGTTGGTCAGTTGTTGTCAAATTTTGTCTTCCTTAAGTTAGTGATTTTTGTTATTTTTGTCATTTTTTGTTATTAAACATCTTTACTTAACAATTAAACCTCTTTAAAAAAATCTGACAGATTAAACCTCTATAAAAAAATCTGATATAAAAATAATCTGAAATAAAAAGATTTGATAGATTAAAAAATTTAAAATAATAAAATGTGTATCTCGGTCTGTTCGGTTCACATAATTACAAAACCCAATAAATCGGTTCAGCCCAAAACTGGGAAAAAAATCGGCTGAATGGTGAACAATGAATATACAAACTCTACAAGCAGAATGAAATAGATATCAAGCAGAATGAAAAAACAAAATTGCAGATTCATTGTACATGTTGATAAACCAAAAAACTCTACAATGAACAATGAACAAGCAGAATGAAAGGGTACCGTGAGAGCCTCTTCCAGTCAGATTGTGGAAGAATGCTTCAGCAAAGAGCTGATCCCTCAGCCGTGGGTTGCAACAGTAAGCACACCAGAGGAAGAGCAGAGGAAGTTTGATGGTCTTGAAGATCACAGCCTTTCAACTTGATGGTCTTGAAGATCACAGCCTTTCAACTTGATGGTCTTGAAGATCACAGCCTTTCAACTTGATGGTCTTGAAGATCACAGCCTTTCAACTTGATGGTCTTGAAGATCACAGCCTTTCAACTTGATGGTCTTGAAGATCACAGCCTTTCAACTTGATGGTCTTGAAGATCACAGCCTTTCAACTTGATGGTCTTGAAGATCACAGCCTTTCAACTTGATGGTCTTGAAGATCACAGCCTTTCAACTTGATGGTCTTGAAGATCACAGCCTTTCAACTTGATGGTCTTGAAGATCACAGCCTTTCAACTTGATGGTCTTGAAGATCACAGCCTTTCAACTTGATGGTCTTGAAGATCACAGCCTTTCAACTTGATGGTCTTGAAGATCACAGCCTTTCAACTTGATGGTCTTGAAGATCACAGCCTTTCAACTTGATGGTCTTGAAGATCACAGCCTTTCAACTTGATGGTCTTGAAGATCACAGCCTTTCAACTTGATGGTCTTGAAGATCACAGCCTTTCAACTTGATGGTCTTGAAGATCACAGCCTTTCAACTTGATGGTCTTGAAGATCACAGCCTTTCAACTTGATGGTCTTGAAGATCACAGCCTTTCAACTTGATGGTCTTGAAGATCACAGCCTTTCAACTTGATGGTCTTGAAGATCACAGCCTTTCAACTTGATGGTCTTGAAGATCACAGCCTTTCAACTTGATGGTCTTGAAGATCACAGCCTTTCAACTTGATGGTCTTGAAGATCACAGCCTTTCAACTTGATGGTCTTGAAGATCACAGCCTTTCAACTTGATGGTCTTGAAGATCACAGCCTTTCAACTTGATGGTCTTGAAGATCACAGCCTTTCAACTTGATGGTCTTGACACAGCCTTTCAACTTCTCAGCCGATCCCTCACAATCGTTTTTTGAGGAAGTTTTTTTTGGTCTACAATGGGCCCAACTTCTCAACTTCTCAGCTTTCAATTTTATTTGGTTTCATGTTTTGAAAATGATTTGGAGTTATTTGTTTTTTTTAGATACACTTAATTATCTTTTTTTGAGTCACATCAGATATCTATTTTTCTATACATATTTTTGTAAAAAGTAAAAAAATATAGTTATTTAGCACTTCCGAAACTACCAGTAAGTTGATATTAAAAAAATTTACTTTTTATAATGGCATAAATAATGTATATATGATTTTTTTGAAATTATTTTTAATTTAATAAAATATTAAATAGAATAAAAACAAATTTCTCACAAAATAAAAGTATTTGAATAAAAAAAGGTAAGAAATTTAAAATTTAAATATGGTATTTTCATTTAATCTGAAAATAATTCTAGATGAACAATAAATTATCACCAATAACCCTTTTTTTTTAAATAAAAAAGTTTAATAAACTAAAAAAATCAACGTTTCTTTCTAATTTATTTTAGCAAAACTAACTTTTTAACAATTTGAGCCAAAGATATTCTTATTCTTTATTTTAATTTCTTTAATTGACAATTGAAATTAAAAACAAAAAAAACAAAATCCACCATGTTTGGTAAGTACTAAAAAAGTTATGTTTTGTTCTTTTGTGAAAAAAAAAATTATATTAAAAAATATTATTGTTCAAGTCCTTATAGTCTAGAAGGACATAATTTTTTTTTATAAAATTTAAAACCGAAAAAAAGAAAAAAATTTAATAGCAATTAATAATTTGAACACGTGTATTTAAAACAACTTATATTTAGACCAATAATATTATGATACATTATTATGACACATGTGAATATTGATCTCATTCTAATTGTAGTAATATATTTTGAAGAAGAATTTAATTTAAAATTTTATTTTATAATCTAATAAAGGATGCAAAATTTTATCACAGTTAAATTTTTTATGCAAATTATGAAAACAAAAAGACTGAAATTTAAAATTTAAGTCTCACAATTTTATCACAATTTATTTATTATTTCTTAATTTATCACAAATTTATTCATGTAACTTTAAACCCCCCTTGCTAGAATTGCAAACTTAGGTGAGCTCAACCCAAGCAACTTGAGTCGAGCTTAAAATTTTTTAAAGATTGAATAACATAATTTTTAATTAAGTGAGAACCTATGCAGAAATTCAAAAATTCAAATTAAATTTGAGTAGATTTGGGCAGAACCACCAAATAACTTGAGCAACCAAAACGAAATTATATATATAAATATATGAATTATTTGCTAATTTATTTTTTAAAATAATAAATTAGATTAATTAAAAATTTAATATTAACGAATAAAAGAAAAAGCAATATACTTGAGATTTCCAATAGAATTTTTATTGGAAATATACCTTTTAGAAAGGGATCATCGAATAAAAGGTTGTTTGGGAAGTGTCATATTAGCTCACTTTTTCTTTTTTTTTTTATAATCTTTTTATCTTTTTTTGGTCACATCACATCTCTACTTTTTTACGCAGCATTTCATAAAAAGTAAAAAAAAAAATATACTTAATTATCTTTTTGGGTCACATTATATCTTTACTTTTCTATACATATTTTCATAAAAAGTAAAAAAGTATGCTTATTTGACACTTCCCAAACTACCACTAAGTTGATGTTAAAAAAATTTACTTTTTATAATGGCATACATAATTTAAATATGATTTTTTAGAAATTCTTTTTAATTTAAAATTACAACAAAATATTAAATAGAATAAAAACAAATTTCTTACAAAATAAAAGTGTTTGAATAAAAAAAAGGTAAGGAGGAAATTTAATAATTTGAACACATAGATTTAACACAAATTATATTTAGACCAATAATATTATGACACATGTAAATATTGAACTCATTCTAATCTTAGTAATATAATTTGAAGAAGAATTCGCATTTGAAATTTTATTTTATAATTTAATAAAGGATTCAAAATTTAAGGAATGAATATTGATCTCATTCCAATTATAGTAACATAATTTAAGTAAAAATCCAAATTTGAAATTTTATTTTCAGAATATAAAATTAATTTATAAACCAATCATATTGTAACACGTATTAAAAAAAAATTAAACAAAATGAAAAAAAAGAATTACAACTTTCAACCTTAATGAAATGACAATATTTTGAAATTATAATAGTATATAGATAAATCATGGAATATATCATTATTTAAAACTTATCTATTGTGGGATAAATGATTATAATTTTAAATTTAAATTAATAAAGTACTTTCCATATTTAGTGCCCCTCAAATTTGAATTTTGAAATGGATTGGTGTACTTTCTATTTTTTATTTTATATATTTGATATACTTTCCATTTGAAAGTCATAAATTAAGAGATATTAATTAATTAATTAATTAATTAATTAATATTATTATTTATTTATTTTTCTTGAATGAAAGCTATAGAGGATTTTTTTAATTATTTAAAATCAAAAAATTAGAAATTTTAGTATGAAATATTGAAACTCTCACAAGACTTGTCACGACCCCAAACCGCCCATAGTAGTTTGTTGCCATGATGGCCAGTAATCCGAGATTACCGAAGGCCAACTTTCAAAAGTTTAACACGATCAGAGTATAGTATATGGGGCTCACAAATGCGAAAGCGATAAATCAAAATACAAGTGGTCCATAAGAGCTGTGCATAGATCAAATGTAATAGCGCACATGACATAGTTTCACATTTGGTTGATAATAACGAAATACATGTCAGAATCTTGATCAAAAGGCTTCTAGAGCCGACATGTGCAAATACAATGATTACAAGCCAAAGAAGCATAATCTTCAAGATTCGCCGACGTAAACACAAATTTTTTCGGCATAGAACAAGTCAAGCCGACATGACAAGAATCCAAAACAAGCTTTGCAAAACACATCTAGGCGTCGCCGCCGTCCTGCTCATCACCTACATATATATAGAGAGGGTGAGCTTGGATACTCAGTGAATGGTACTAATAATAAAGGTTTTGCATGAATATAGCCGAAGTCTTTTCCAAACAAAACATGCCAAGACCATACGAATATTAGCCGAGATCCTTTCAGAGCAAAACACATCAAAACTTTATCAAAACAAGAGATGAACCGTATTCATCTATCAAGTCTTACAAGTCTCAAGGGATGCTTACTGGCATCGGCAAAACACAAATCAAGCTTTCTGAACAAACAAATCCACGCGGTAAACCGTCAGTGGCAAAACAAAGACTGCACAATCCGTAATCGATTAGTCAAAGGTACTGCGAAAGTTTATAGTCCTCCAGCACAAGGGACTTGTGTTACTTAAGCCCGTAGCTCTTTTTAACACGATGGTCTTGTGTTACTTAGGCCCGAAGCCCGCTTTAACACAATAGTCTTTCCAAGAAAGGACCGTATCCTTTTATACTTAGTGCTGCGAAAGTTTAGAGTCCTCCAGCACAAGGGACTTGTGTTACAAGATAG
>NW_021026358.1:1239492-1323164 GCF_004153795.1 Camellia sinensis | reverse complement strand
GATAGATAGATAGATAGATAGATAGATAGATAGATAGATAGATAGATAGATAGATAGATAGATAGATAGATAGATAGATAGATAGATAGATAGATAGATAGATAGATAGATAGATAGATAGATAGATAGATAGATAGATAGATAGATAGATAGATAGATAGATAGATAGATAGATAGATAGATAGATAGATAGATAGATAGATAGATAGATAGATAGATAGATAGATAGATAGATAGATAGATAGATAGATAGATAGATAGATAGATAGATAGATAGATAGATAGATAGATAGATAGATAGATAGATAGATAGATAGATAGATAGATAGATAGATAGATAGATAGATAGATAGATAGATAGATAGATAGATAGATAGATAGATAGATAGATAGATAGATAGATAGATAGATAGATAGATAGATAGATAGATAGATAGATAGATAGATAGATAGATAGATAGATAGATAGATAGATAGATAGATAGATAGATAGATAGATAGATAGATAGATAGATAGATAGATAGATAGATAGATAGATAGATAGATAGATAGATAGATAGATAGATAGATAGATAGATAGATAGATAGATAGATAGATAGATAGATAGATAGATAGATAGATAGATAGATAGATAGATAGATAGATAGATAGATAGATAGATAGATAGATAGATAGATAGATAGATAGATAGATAGATAGATAGATAGATAGATAGATAGATAGATAGATAGATAGATAGATAGATAGATAGATAGATAGCTATAGACATATAGATAGATAGATAGATAGCTATAGACATATAGATAGATAGATAGATAGCTATAGACATATAGATAGATAGATAGATAGCTATAGACATATAGATAGATAGATAGATAGCTATAGACATATAGATAGATAGATAGATAGCTATAGACATATAGATAGATAGATAGATAGATATAGATATGGCACATACCATTTATATGACACAAGGACCAAAGTACCGGGACAATTGCTGCAATTTGCCCTCATCTAAATTAAAGGGATTTAAAAAGTAAAAAAAAAATTATAATATTACAAAATGTTCACTAAAAAAATATAGATTAAAAGTTAAAAATTAATTATTGAAAACTCCATACTAAACAAGGTAATGTTTTCTATTAATTTTGAAAATTAAAAAATTATTATTAATTTTTCCTCTGCTTTTTTTCTCACAAAAAAAAAAAAAATTAAGTTTTTTTTTTTTGGTTTGTGGAGAGGGGTTTTGACCTGCGATTTTTCTAAAATGAGTCTTCTAGACGGAAAAGGTAGAATTGGTTCAGACAATGAGAAAAAGTGCTTATGCAAGGGGCGCCTTCACTATGAGAAAGAATAGTCGGTTTTGCATAGGGTGCCTTCTTGGATAATAGCTTCAATACTGGCATGCATGAAGGGCTTAAGTGTGAGACATATGAGAGGGGCGTTAGTGCGAAAATAAAAGAAATGGTTTACAGAGTGTCTTCTTGCTTCACGACTTCAATACTTGTGAGAGAGGAGTAGGCTCAAGTGTGAGAGAGAAATGAGGGTTTCTAGGAAGTGTCTTCTTGGGTCACGACTTGAGTGTCCGTGCACATGAAAATGAGTGATAAGGGTCAGAGTGTGTCTCTTGGGGTGACGATTTCAATGCTCTGAAACACAAAATCATAGCATTTTAATAAAGAGAAATAATTAGTGATAAAATATTTTTGTCTCCTTAAATACAAGAACAGAGAATTTATTATTGGTGACGAAATATTTTTGTCTTCTACAACATAACGTTATGAGACGAAAAATATATTCATCGCGCAATCAATCAACATTTATTAGTGACGAAATATTTTCATCTCCCACAACTTATTCTTCCAAGACAAAAATATATTTGTCGCCCATTTAATAGAAAGATGAAATGCATGATGGAGTGTTTATTGGTGATGAAATATTTTCGTCTTCCATAACTTATCATTCCTAGACAAAAATATATTTGTTGCCTAATAAATAGAAATATGCAACGACATTGTTTAATAGGTAGGGAATTTATTGGTGACGAATTACGTTCGTCGCAAAATATATATAGTTTGTGACAAAAATGTTCGTCTCCAATGAGCTAAAATAATTCGCGCCAATGCAAATGAAATTGGCGCCTGAATTTTGCAGACGAAATTTTTTTTCGTCTCCTATACGTTTAAGAAAAATTAAAACAAACGACAAAATTAATATTTTGTCATCTTTGGGTTATAACAATGTTTGCATGCACAAACGGCTTAAATGTGAGAGAGAATAGAGAAACTTAAGTGCGAAATAGAAGAGATGGTTTATAGAGATTGTTTTCTCAAGTCACAGCTTCAATACTTGTGAGAGCGGAGACTCAAGTGCGAGAGAGAAATGAGGATTTGTAAAGGGTGTCTTTTCGGGTCACGACTTTAGTATTTGTGTGTGTGTGAAAGTAAGTGATTAACGTAAGAGCGTCTCTTAGTTTCTGACGACATTTTAATAAAGAGAAATAATTAGTGAGAAAATATTTTCGTCTCAAACTCATATGTTCGTTGCCTAATCAACAAAAATACAAAAACAATGTTGTGTGGGGATAGAGAATTTATTGGTGATGAAATATTTTCGTCTCCTTCAACTTAACCTTATGAGACGAAAATATATTCGTCGCACAATCACTCAAAATGCAACACGACACATAGAGAATTTATTAACGACGAAATATTTTCGTCTCCCAAAACATATCCTTCCGAGACAAAAATATATTTGTCGCCTAATTAACAGAAAGACAAAATGAGCATGAAGAGTTTATTGGTGACGACATATTTTTGTCTCCCATAACTTATCCTTCCCAGCCAAAAAATATATTTGTCACCAAATAAATAAGAAAATGAAACGACATCGTCTAATAAGTTTCGAATTTATTGGTGACGAATTCCTTTTGTCGCAAAAAACTTTAAAATTTGTGACAAAAATGTTCGTCTCCAATGAGCTAAAATAATTGGCGCCAACAAGAAAAAAAATTAGAGCCTCTCTTTTTTTTCTGATGAATTTATTTTTTCGTCTCCTACAGTTTTGAGAAGAATAAAAAGAAACGACAAAAGTAATATTTGGTCATGTGTGGGTTACATTCTAAAACGAAAATAAATTTTTTCACCAAATTTTAAAAATTAATTATTGAAAACTCCATACTAAACAAGATAATGTTTTCTACTAATTTTGAAAATTACAAATTTTTTATTATTTGTTTCTCTGTATTTTTTCTCACAAAAAAAAAAATAGCTACATTAATTATCTTTTTTTTTTTTTGTGGAGAGAGGTTTTGACCTTTGATTTTTCTGAAATAGGTGTTCTAGACGGAAAGGGTAGAGTTGGTTCAGACAATGAGGAAAAGTGCTTGCGTGCAAGAGGGGCCTTCACTGTGAGAAAGAATAGTGGGTTTGCATAGGGTGCCTTCTTTGATAATAGCTTCAATGCTAACATGCATGAAGGGCTTAAGTGTGAGACAGAAGAGAGGGGCTTTTGTGCGAAATACAAGAAATGGTTTATAGAGTGTCTTCTTGAGTCACGATTTCAATACTTGTGAGAGAGGAGTAGACTCAAGTGCGAGAGAGAAATGAGGGTTTGTAGAAAGTGTCTTCTTGGGCCACGACGTCAAGGTCCGTGTACATGAAAATGAGTGATAAGTGTTAGAGTGCATCTCTTGGGGTCACAGTTTCAATACTTCGAAACACAAAATCATGGCATTTTAATAAAGAGAAATGATTAGTGATAAAATATTTTTGTATCCTTCAATACCAGAACAAAGAATTTATTAGTGGTGATGAAAGATTTTTGTCTTCCACAACTTAACTTTATGAGATGAAAAATGTATTCGTCACGCAATCAATTAGAATTTATTAGTGACGAAATATTTTCGTCTTCCACAACTTATTCTTCTGAAACAAAAATATATTTGTCGCCTATTTAATAGAAAGATGAAATGACATTGTCTGCATGATGGAGTGTTTATTGGTGACAAAATATTTTCGTCTTCCATAACTTATCATTCCCAAACAAAAATATATTTGTAGCCTAATAAATGGAAATATGCAATGTCATCGTTTAATAGGTATGGAATTTATTGGCGACGAATTACGTTCGTCACAAAAAAAAAATATTTTGTCACAAAAATGTTTGTCTCCAATGAGCTAAAATAATTTGCGTCAATGCAAATAAAATTGGCGCCTCATTTTTGCAGACGAAATTTTGTTTTCGTCTCCTATACTTTTGAGAAAAATTAAAACAAACGACAAAATTAATATTTCGTCATCTTTGGCTTAAATTTTAAGACAAAAAAAAATTCGTCACCAAATTTTATCACAATAGCCTAGATTTCTTGTATTTTTTATTGATTTTAAGCATTTGGTGACGAAATTTGGTTTTCCTCTCTAAAAATAATACATTTGGAGACGAAATTATTTCCTCTCTAAATTTTTTTACAATGGTGACGACAAATTTCATCTCCAAAATGGCGCCAAATCTTCCACCAAATTTTCCAAGGGCGGGAAATTGTTTTGTGACGAAAAATAAAATTTAGAGACGAATAAAATTTTCGTCACCTATTGTTTTATTTGATTTTAAGCATTTGGTGACAAAATTTGGTTTTCCTCTCTAAAAATAATACATTTGGAGACGAAATTATTTCCTCTCTAAATTTTTCTACAATGGTGACGACAAATTTCATCTCCAAAATGGCGCCAAATCTTCCACCAAAATTTCCAAGGGCGGGAAATTGTTTTGTGACGAAAAATAAAATTTAGAAACGAATAAAATTTTCGTCACCTATTGTTTTATTTGATTTTAAGCATTTGGTGACGAAATTTGGTTTTCCTCTCTAAAAATAATACATTTGGAGACGAAATTATTTCCTCTCTAAATTTTTCTACAATGGTGACGACAAATTTCATCTCCAAAATGGCGCCAAATCTTCCACCAAAATTTCCAAGGGCGGGAAATTGTTTTGTGACGAAAAATAAAATTTAGAAACGAATAAAATTTTCGTCACCTATTGTTTTATTTGATTTTAAGCATTTGGTGACGAAATTTGGTTTTCCTCTCTAAAAATAATACATTTGGAGACGAAATTATTTCCTCTCTAAATTTTTCTACAATGGTGACGACAAATTTCATCTCCAAAATGGCGCCAAATCTTCCACCAAAATTTCCAAGGGCGGGAAATTGTTTTGTGACGAAAAATAAAATTTAGAAACGAATAAAATTTTCGTCACCTATTGTTTTATTTGATTTTAAGCATTTGGTGACGAAATTTGGTTTTCCTCTCTAAAAATAATACATTTGGAGACGAAATTATTTCCTCTCTAAATTTTTTTACAATGGCGACGACAAATTTCATCTCCAAAATGGCGCCAAATCTTCCACCAAAATTTCCAAGGGCGGGAAATTGTTTTGTGACGAAAAATAAAATTTAGAGACGAATAAAATTTTCGTCTCCTATTGTTTTATTTGATTTTGAGCATTTGGTGACAAAATTTAGTTTTCGTCTCTAAAAATAGTACAATTGGAGGCGAAATCTTATTTTCATCACTAAAAACACGACACATGGAGAATTTATTAACGACGAAAAGAATTTATTATTGGTGACGAAATATTTTCGTCTTCCATAACTTATCCATCGCAGACAAAAATATATTTGTTGCCTAATAAATGAAAATATGCAACGACATCGTTTAATAGGTATGGAATTTATTGGCAACGAATTACGTTCATCACAAAAAAAATTATATTTTGTGACAAAAATGTTTGTCTCCAATGAGCTAAAATAATTCGCGCCAATGCAAATGAAATTGGCGCCTCATTTTTGCACACGAAATTTTGTTTTCGTCTCCTATACTTTTGAGAAAAATTAAAACAAACGACAAAATTAATATTTCGTCATCTTTGGGTTAAATTTTAAGACAAAAAAAATTTCGTCACCAAATTTTGTCACAATAGCCCAGATTTCTTGTATTTTTTTTTCTTGTTTAATTATTGTTATTATTTTTTCTTTTTGTGGAGAGGGGTTTATTGTGAGAAAGAATAGTAGCTTTGCACAAAATGTCGTCTTGGATAATAATGTTTGCATGCTTGGTGATGAAATTTGGTTTTCCTCTCTAAAAATAATACATTTGGAGACGAAATTATTTCCTCTCTAAAATTTTTTACAATGGTGACGACGGATTTCGTCTCCAAAATGGCGCCAAATCTTCCACCAAATTTTCCAAGGGCGGGAAATTGTTTTGTGACGAAAAATAAAATTTAGAGACGAATAAAATTTTCGTCACCTATTGTTTTATTTGATCTTAAGCATTTGGTGATGAAATTTGGTTTTCGTCTCTGAAAATAATATAATTGGAGGCGAAATCTTATTTTCATCACTAAAACATGCATATTTGGAGACTAAATATTTTTTCGTCACGCGTTTTTGTCACCATAGACCTTTTTTGTTATAGTGAATTAAGATGAGGCGAGGGGTATAGGCCTTTTTGTTCAGGTTACAAAACCACTTGGGCACCTTGTAAATAGAAGCGCTTGACATGAAATTGCTATTTTCTACACCTCTTCTGATGTTGTTGAGGATCTCTTCAGGCATAATTTGCTACTTTTTTTTTGTTGTTTTTCCTTACTTGGCGGCGGTGGTAGGGCAGAAATATTATGATGGGACAACATCTGGATGTAATTATTTTATCTAAAGCAATGCTTTGGTGAAAGAAA
Organism: Camellia sinensis; assembly: GCF_004153795.1. NCBI lineage: Eukaryota > Viridiplantae > Streptophyta > Magnoliopsida > Ericales > Theaceae > Camellia > Camellia sinensis. The sequence goes on along the minus strand of NW_021026358.1, from coordinate 1,316,421 downwards.
ATGGTTTGGGGTATACGGGGAGTTTATCCCTTACCAGGTTCTCTATATGTAGTAGAGGGAAAACGGTTTTTTGTTTTCATCAACAAAGAAGAACTTTATTGATGAAAATCAACCGTATAAGCAAAGAAAATGTTATCTTACATGAATTTCTGCCTCTCCAATTCTATCGAAAAATGAGGTGGGTACAGACCATTTAAAATTGATGAGTTGTAAGTCAATATAATTGCAGTTCATAAATGTAATTTTTTTTGAGTAACTTTTTAACAACAGTGTTATATTCACACAATTTCTCCTTCTCAAAATCTCTCGAATGAGGTGGTAAAATAAAATAAATGTAAGGAGAATTTTGAGAGAATATTATATGTGGATTAACTTTTCAAATTTTACTTGCCATGTCATTGGGTAATTATTCAGTAATTCTGGAGTATGGACACGTGGTATTTCATAATATTATATTAGTGGAGAAGGTGGATATGTAAGGTATTGTGTTGAGTGATTGGGGAACAGACATACTAAATGATGATTGATAATGGAGTATAAACACGTGGCACTTCGGGAATATTGAATATTGTAAGTCAATATAATTGTAGTTCATAAATGTAATTTTTTTTGAGTAACTTTTTAACAACAATGTTATATTCACACAATTTCTCCTTCTCAAAATCTCTCGAATGAGGTGGTAAAATAAAATACATGTAAGGAGAATTTTGAGAGAATATTATATGTGGATTAACTTTTCGAATTTTACTTGCCATGTCATTGGGTAATTATTCAGTAATTCTGGAGTATGGACACGTGGTATTTCATAATATTATATTAGTGGAGAAGGTGGATATGTAAGGTATTGTGTTGAGTGATTGGGGAACAGACATACTAAATGATGATTGATAATGGAGTATAAACACGTGGCACTTCGGGAATATTGAATAATTTTCCCATGTCATTAGAGAGTTTGTGGAGAAAAAATTGTATGGGTAAATCATTTTTTATGTTTTAAATATGTATTGTTCTTACACGCGCGCGCGCACACACACACACACACACACACACACATATATATAGGTCTAAATGTGATACATTTTTGATTTTACATCAAAAAGATTTGAATGATGAATTAGATGAGTTGAACTTGAAAACCATAATAGGGTTATTTAGGATTGTAGAGTTTTAAATTGATCAAATGATAATTTTGGAGATAAAATGTGAGCTAGTAAGCAATTTTATAAGCGTCCTTCGAAAACGCAATGAAGCTGAAGAAACATTCACCCTAAATGAGTTGAGTTGTCCACTTTTCTCACCAAGTATACTACAACAAAAACACACTTTAGTGACATTACATTAGTGGCATGTTTTTAGAAAATGCCACAAAAATAATATTTGATAACACGTTTTAGAAAAATGTTACTGAACCACAAACATAAAAGGCTCTAATGGCATTTCAATAATGAAATGTCACATCACTATAATAAAAATGTGATCTAGTATAGCATCAATTTTTTGACATTTTATAAAAGAATGACACAAGAAATTGTTTTATTGACATTTGTCAACAGATGTCACTAGTGTTTAGTAGCAATGGCATTTTTTTTAAAAATGTCACTAAATTAGGTAGGTGCAAGTTACTTTTTACGGCATTAGGTGAAAAGTATCATAAACAAATATTTTATAGTATTTTGAGAAATGCCACTAAGTCAAACTTTCCAAGCTATCTAATGGCATTTTTTGAAAAAACAAAAAATGCCAATATATTTTCAAAATTTTTTAAATGCATAAAATAAATAAATTAAACTCAATATAATATGTTTTTTTAACCGTACTTACCACGTGTACAAAATTGATCAATGACTTTATATGAATTAACAGGAAAAATAAAATTTCAAATTGCTCTCCTGTACAATGATAAAGTTTCTTGAATTTTAGTCCATATAGTTTTAATTAACTCGATTTTGACTTTGAATTTACGGATTTATCTCAATTTATTTCAATTGCTTATAATTTTTGGGTAAATTACATCAATAATCCTTACATTTTGTTGTTGAATATAGTTTTAATTGACTCGATTTTGACACTTAATTTTAGATTTTATGTCAATTTAGTCGAATTGATATCATCTTTGGAGTCTTTGATAGAAAATTTTCATTGGATTGAATTGACCAAGTATTTTGTTTTACTCCTAAAACGATGACTCGTTGCATTTGTCATTAAAAAAAATGCTATCAATTGGACCAATTTGAGACCAAAAAAAAAAAATTCAAGGTTAAAATCGATTCAATTGAAATTATAAAATCTAAAATGAAATAATAGCCAAAATAGAGGGACTAATAGTGTAATTAATCCTAATTGTTAGCATTTTTTATTGACAAATATATATATATATATAAGTGACATGTCATTCGTTTAGAGGCAAAATAATAAATTTGTTTGGTGCGTTAACCTCAACAATTTTTTTAAAAAAAAATTTTTCAAAAAAAAAAAAAAAAACATCAATAGTGAATAGGGCAGCCATCCATTTGAAGAGGATGGACCAACCAAACAGGGGGGATAGGGATAGGGATAGGGATAGGGATAGGGATAGGACCCGCCCACTGAATTGTCTCAACACGGAAGTATCTCTTACCCACCGTGTGAGCCACATTATTCAAAGCTCGACGGATAAAGTGAAAAAGGACTTTTGAGAAACCATGGTAGAGGTTCAGGATATCTTGCATCACCATGAATATAAAGGGTTAGTTGTGATTTATTATTATTGCATTTATGTTGTGATTTTATATAATACCTTGTAAGTGTTTGTTTAAATGTTTCAGTGAGATTTTACATTATTTTGTTCTTCTTTTTTTTAAAAAAAAAAAAAAAAAAACCTTTTTCTGTTTGTAAGCATGAATAAGATGACAAAATAATACTAATCTCTATCGACATCATCACTTGAAGAAATATTCTAAAGTCCTATCTGCGTGTGTGGTTTTTTATTTATTTATTTATTTTTATATATATTAGTAATCATGGTATTTCTAAAAGTCTCGATACTGTTATAGAAAATTGATTATATTATACCCTATCCATTTTTTGTTTTTTTTAATACCTAAAATGGCAGTCTCAAAATAGTTGATTTATAATCTAATTACATTGTTTCCAAAGTTAGTGATTCCAAATTGAGATCATCTCAAAACAATTGATTACTGTCTATTTTCATTTGTTTCCAAGTAAGGAATACTACTTGTTAGAATTGTAGAATATCCTGCAAGTTAATTATGTTTATTATAATTTTGTTGCTTGATTCCAATATTGATATGTTCCAATTCTTTTTGTGGCTATTATGTTCTTCTTTACATTGAATGCCAAGCATTGCCTAATGCTGCATCTACGTTGGTGGAAAGAATGTTGATTAGTGTCTGTTTTCATGGCATGTAGATTTATGGGTCCACATAACATACAAGACTATATACTACATGCCATTAATCTTTGGATAAGACCAGGGATACCTTATTAAATCTGTAATGTGAAATCATATACACACAATACAAATCTAAACTCATTTTCTTAGGTGTAGACAATACATCAAGAGTCAACAAAATAAAACTCACAGAAAAACTGCAAATTACATAACATACCATGTTCAAAAGGGCAGCAAAAACTGGAACACAAACATATCTATCCCATTTTACCGTCATCCCTCCAGGTAGTTCCAGCAGCAAATGCTAAAACTTGTAACAGTAAATTTCAGGGGGAGTCCCTTTTCTGATAATAAGTAAAAAGAAAAATACTTCCAATAGTAAACACAACTACTTTTAGAGGGAACCATTTTGAACCATATGGTTAAAAGTGGAATCAAAAGTGATTCTAAATAAGAACTATGGTAAAGGTTATGGGTGGAACAGGGGAGGGTTTGGTAAAGTCTTTGAACCCGGCCCCATTAAGGTAATCACTAGGGGAAAAAAAAGACTCATTTAATTATTAAACTTTATATATATATATATATAGAAAAAAAAAAATTGGTCATTAACTTGAAATCAAAATGTAAGTACACCACAAAAAAAGTTTCAAAAAATATAATATTTGGACATAATCATATATAGTTGAACTGAACTTTCTTCTTTTTTTTTTTAATAAATATTGTGCCCCTTTCAAACTACACCATAATGATTCATACATAACTCCAATTTTGTACAATGCTTTCTCCACATTCTCAAATTTCCACTACCATTTGAATTGCTATTAAAATAATGATATTGCATCGACTTTGTAATACTTAAATTCTTTCATATGTTTTCCCTTGACATGAGTTGCCTTATAGTTATGCACCAACATATTGAATATGTTATGTTCTACATTGTTGTTAGTATCTTATAGTTCTTGCAAAATCAAGTTTAGTTGTTTTTGTCAATCGTAACTTACAAATAGTTGTTATTGATATATGCCTTCTAATTGAGGTTGGTGATATTGACGGACGGGTTGAGATGGTTTATATACTCGTTGAGATGGTATTTTTTGCGGTTTCCTCACCCTTGCATATATGAATGTTTTTTTTTTCTTAATTTTCACTTTAAAAGGCTTGCATAGTTACATTAAATTGATTGAAGCAAGGTAGAATATTATATGGTCAGAGGGCATCTTTCAATTTGATATCATTCCACATGTCAGACCTTTAAGTCCTCTAACAAACCCAACCAGGTATGGCTAGCAAACCATTTAAAAAGGAATGTCAAGAACTTTTTCCCACAATAATTTATTAAATTGCTATCCGATGAACTATCTTAAAATTGCAGAGTTGTTCTATTTTTGGCCTATGGATAGAGATAAATAATATTAATCAGTAAATGCATAATATTTTTTATTATTATTATTTTGTTTACGAAAGGTAATGTTTTAGATAATCACTAGTCGGGTGGGATTATAACATGTGGTGTTGCGATTCTAAAATGAGGGTATTGCTTGATACAGTGGCTGTCAAAGATTCACAATCCTTTTCAATTCTGTTAGGTTAAATTCAATTAATTTGACACCTGTGTATCAGGGGGTAAGAAGGTATGAAACAATGAAACTGGAAATCTCTAACTTTTGCATCAGCATGCTAAGTTTATTCTCTCTACTCATGTTTCAAAAAAAATAAAAACACAAAAAAAACAAGCGTTTTTATCATTTCCATCAGATTAACCATTACATGCAACAAGTTGTTATGCTAAAAATTTGTAAAAATTGTTTTATGGAGAAGTATACATGAGTTGAAGGAATTAGTGCAGCAAACTTCACATCTCTTCTACAGAAGACAGTGGATAGTATACTTACTTTTTGGTGATATAATTAAGCATTTGACAATTTATTTATTTATCTATTTATTTTAGAGTAGAAAGACATGTTAGAGAGCTGATGAAATTGGCATTGATTTAAATTGGACTGTCCTTGAACTAAAATGCCTTGGCACCGGGGCATCAAGTTGCCAAAGTTGATTTATATGGGTTAGACAATGCTTTCACTCGGTTCAACTTGATACTCACAATAATACTTGAAAATCTAAAATCTCGGAGATATTGATTTGTGATTATGTATCAATTTTAATCAGTAAATATCAATCCCAATCAAACAATCAAAGACAAATTGACACACTGATTTTACGTGGAAAAACCATAATTGGAGCGCCTCCAATTGTGATTTAAAAAAAAAAAACCACAAGTAAAAGCCACAAAACAATTCACTAAGAAGACACATAGGAATTACACAAGTGTACTCTCAATTACTTAGCGAATCCACGCCCGAATCGAACCAACCCCTATATGCCTCTTCCACCACCGTCTTCACCTCAGAATTGTCTTGCCCAGCGTTGAATCCACAACGTCAATGTCGAATCCACGGCGATGAGCTACTTCGGAATCTACGAAAGCTTCAGGCTCATGTTCCACAGAATCCACCGAAGAACAACTCTCTCTTTTGAATAAAACAAACTAAACAAACACTTTGATATAATCCACTCAATTCATGATTAAACTCTCACAGATATCCAAGGAAACAAGCAAAGAAGCTTAAGATGAAAACCCTAATACCCAAGAAGAAGATCTGGAAGTCGTAACCCTAAAATCTGATAAAATCGCAAAACTTCTAGGACCAAACTCCTCTGAAAACTTCTAGGACCAAACTCATAGCGTCACTAAAATAAAAGAACAAATAAAATTACAACTGAAAGAAATTTTGTCAAACAGGATTGCCTAGAACAAAAACCTAACAATACTCTTTCTGTCTTTCACATATTTTTGCACAAATTCTTTTACATGTTTTCCCTTGACATGAGTTGCCTTATAGTCATGCACCAATAAAGCAAACCAAGACACAACAATGGATGCTATGGAAGTTGAAAATTCGGGGCTAAGGTCCAAAGTTTCCCATGTTAAGCATGCTCTGAATAACTTGACAAACACATCTAACCAGGTAAATTTTTAAATAGAATTTATAAGTTATTAATGTTTTCCTACACATATATATAAATACATATATCTATGTGTGTGTGTGTTTGTAAAATTAATTAGTTCAAATTTGCTTAGGTGACAACAGCTTCTAGTCCTCTTGACATGGCAACAAGTATGGTCCTTGTCATCGATACAAGATGCCTATCTTAATCAAGTACCCACTAAGAGCTAATCATATATATATCACATTACTTCTAGCTTTATTTTAGAATAGCATGCAAAACTTGTCTTACAATTAACCAATGAATGAATATTGTGGACCTAAATTCCATTGTTTAAATCTAGACAAAATGTGCTACATAATAAAAATCATGACATAACAAAGCTTGTGCTTTTTTTGATTTTTTATTTTCATTTTCTTGTGAAGCTTCAACAAGACATCTCTAGATAATTTATTACCGCATGGACTCTTTTTGATTCCCTTGAAATCTTGCTTGAAAGTAATTAATTGATTGTCATTTTTTACAATTACATTTGATTTACATTATTGAGTTTAGGGGATCCTGATATTGATAATGGGCATGGTTTTGATTGTTATTGATTGGTGCCTTTGGTTGTTATTGATTTTTTAAGCTATTGTTTTATATGATCTAAAGACTTACGGTTGTTACTTTTATATAATTTATTGTAGTGTGGTGAACCAATTAAGTGATTAAATCATGCGGCTTGCTTATCTACTAGAGAAATGCATATCACTTTCAGTTGTGATCATCTTTACTCTAGCACTTTATACTAGTTTATTTTTTAAATATTATTTATTAATTGTAAATATATAATTACTGAAGTAGTTAAATCTTGATTTATAGGTGGGGGATATCGTTGTTCTAAAAAGTATCATTAGGCCAACAAAAACAGTTGCAATCGGAGTACTTAAAAGCACAGACCTATCTAAAGAAGTAGAAGGGGAAGAACTAGGACCTAACTATTGAGAGATACATGTTCAGGTGCTAGTCAAACCTAATAAGAGCTTGAAATGGTATATTTCTTTCGTAAATACTAATTTCATTAACAAATTTATATTAACTTAATATAGTTTCAATTACCTTTATATGTTTATCTTTTGGATGCAGATTTCGCAAGTTATGAATGCTAACCAAGAATATTTATACAAGTGAAATTTGTTTTGATAATTTGTCTCTCCGGAAGACGGATGCCACTATGGGCTTTCAGAACTTATGGTTGGAATAATTTTATTTTAATTTTTTTTTGGCTTTAATTTTTTAGTGTGGTAGAATATTTTATAATTTTGATTATGATTTTTGTTGCAATATAAATAAATTTATATTTTTAGATAAAAAATGATTGTGGTTTGAATTTTTTTGTTTTTTTTTGTTTTTTTTGAATTTTTTTGTTTTTTTTTTTTTGTTTTTTTTTTTTGATGTGATCATCGTATGGTGGTAATATTTGTTTATTATTATGAAAATATTATAAGATGAATAGATGTCAAATTAATATAGAATGTGACAATTAATATTCAATTTCTTATAAAATTGATTCAATTTTTACAAGCATTTACGCATACTTAATTGTGGCTTTTAAAAGTGTCAATGACAAGAACATATAAGTGACATTTTGTAAAAGTGGTAGTAATTTTGCAAAATGTCATTAGAATAAGCTCCAATGGCACTTATATCCATTTAATGGCAGAAATGAATTGGATTTAGTGGCATTTATGAAGTTGTTAAAAATATCAATTGTGGCATAACAAGCGCCATTAAAAAGCCATATAGTGACATTTTTTAGATTGCAAGTCTTCTTTAATAGCATTTGATAGCGTCACGAATAGTGTCTACCATGATATTAAAGTGTCACTGAAAGTCTTTAGCCTTGGTAGTGTAATGGCACTTACAAATGTCATTGAAGTGCTACTAAGCCTTTTTTTAATGGCACTTGCTAGTGTCACAAATAGTGTCTGTCATGACTTCAAAGTGTCATTGAAAGTCTTTAGCCATGATGGTGTAGTGGCACTTGCAAGTGTCACTGAGGTGCCACTAGTATCTACCATGGCACGTGTATAAATGGCACTTGTTTAGTCCCTAAATGTTGTAGTGATTACTAATGTTCAATTTTGTCCCCAAATTTTAGTCTGTAAAACCTTAATTTTTTGTAGTGCCAACAACATTTTTATGATATATGTTTTGCATTTTTTTTGGTAAACATTACATATTTTTTCTAGTAGAATTACAAAAAAAAAAAAAAAAAAAATTGTGATTCAAAAATTGTGGTAATGTTACATATTTTTTAGTTAGAAAATGTTTAATTAAACAAATGTGTAACAGTGTCACAAAAATATGTAACTTTATTTTTGTACCACAAATTGTCATAACTTTACCAAATAATTACGTGATTGTTGGCTTATTTTTCCTATGAAGGAAAATACTATAAATGTGAGTGTGTTAGCAAGGATTGAAAAATCTTTACAGATTAAATTCAAGCCAATTATCAAGCAATTGTGTTGACGGTTCTGTTGCCTCAATGAAGAGGACTTCAAAATTACCAAGTGTAGAGAAAAGAAAAATTAAAAGAATGAGGAAGACGGAGAAAGTTGATTGAGTGAACAGTCAAGGTGATTGAGTGAATAATCAAAGTAACAATTAATTACCTTTACTCCTATGCTTTGAAAATGAAGTGCATAAAATTACTTCTACTTCTTTGCTTTGAAAATGAAGTGTTGAAAATAAAATACAGAAAATATAAATGACAAGAAAAAATAGAAATCAATGGTCTTTAATTTGAGTTTGATCCCTTTTACAATGTAGCCATGAGTTGCTATTTATAGGCAAACATTTGTAGGAGAAAAACTACCTACTAACTACCATATCCTTACATCTCCCGCACTTCACACTCCATGATCTTCCACTTCATCTTTATGTTTATAGAACTTCCTTTAACCTTCAATTCATGTTCCATGTTCTCCACTTTGTCTTCCATCATCTTTTCACATATGTTTAATGATTCATAACTTCTTATAACCTCCAAATGAATAGGAGAGTGCTACATGTCCTACAATTATATGGATAATAACTAGTAATAAAATTATTTATTTATGGTGCTAACATTACCCCCCGCAACTCTTTCAGAATGAGGAACCTCAAATTCATGAAGAGTTGTACATCAATTTAGACTACATTTCACAATTAATTAATGTATTCGAAGGAAGACACGCATTTGAAGGTTCTTTTAAAATGATTCAATTTTGTTATATAAATAAATAAATAAATAAATAACCAAAACCTTGCTCCAAAAGTGCTTACAGCATATTTTAGAAGCTTCAAAAGAACAATGTTTAAATATTATTGTTTTATTAGCCATTTCATCAAAATTAAATTTTAATGTAGCCCACAGATCCAAAATAGGTTTTGAACACCGAAAATCATGGCATAATAAAACCATGGAAATTCAAATGCTTTGACATTTTCAACAATGTCAAATATTTTAAATCATCAACAATGGGTTGATCATCATCTTTAATCACGTTTGGTCTAAGAACATGTTCTTTGGCCAAATAACTTTTATCATTCATTGACAAATTGGGCTTTTTTTTTCTTTTTCTTTTTCTTTTTTTTTTTAATTTTAGCCATTAATGGCTTGTAAAAATCCTCCATAGACATGTTATCTCCATGGTTGGACTTTCTAAAAATGAGTCTTTCAACCCCCAAGCCTTATATGGAACATCTTTTTTAACCATGTTTGGTTCAACAACAAGCTTTTTAGCCATGTTATTTTCATAAGTTAGCTCTTTAAAAATGGATTTTAACCCCCCGAGCCATTGATGAAATCAACTCTTTCCTTTTGCCATTTTCAACAATGAAAGAATTCTAAAAAGTTCACCAATTTCGGCCATTAAACCCTCAGTTAAAGACTTGGTAGTAAGAGTTGACAACTCATCATTCCATTGGCGAACTTCCTTGTCAAGTTCATGAATTTCTCCAATTAAATCATGTCTTTTTTTCTTCCACCAAATAATATTGTAATGTATGGAAGTTTGTTAATTCATCAAGAAAATTGATCTCTTCTTGAAGATCCAAAATTTTTTATCTACGCCCAAAGATTCCATCTAAGCTATTTGGAATAGACGAATCCAATTCATTTTTCATTTCTTACACTTAACATTCCACTAGGTGTGCCAAAACATTGTTGGCTTATTTTTCCTACGAAGGAAAATACCATAAATGTGAGCGTGCTAGTAAAGATTGAAAAATCATTACAAATGAAATTCAAGCCAATTATCAAGCAATTGTGTTGACAGTTCTTTTGCCTCAATGAAGAGGACTTTAAAATTGCCAAGTGTAGAGAAAAGAAAATTAAAAGAAGAAGAAGGGAGACGGAGAAAGATGATTGAGTGAACAATCAAAGTAACAATTAATTACCTACACTCCTATGCCTTGAAACGGAAGTTCATAAAATTACTTCTACTCCTATGCTTCAAAAAGGAAGTGTTGAAAATAAAGTGTAGGAAATATAAATGACAAGGAAAAATAGAAATCAATTGTCTTTAATTTGAGTTTGATCCCTTTTACAATGTAACCATGAATGGCTATTTATAGGCAAACATTTGTAGGAAAAAAAGTACCTAATAACTACCATATTCTTCCATCTCCCACACTTCACACTCCACGATCTTTCATTTCATCTCTATTTCTCCATAACGTCCTTCAACCTCCAATTCATGCTCCATGTTCTTCACTTTGTCTTCCATCATCTTTTTACATGTGTTTAATGATACATAACTTCTCATAACCTCTAAATGAGTAGGAGAGTGCCACATGTCCTACAATTATATAGATAATAACTAATAATAAAATTATTTATTTGTGGTGCTAACAATAATATTTACCACAAAAACACATAACATACACTATAAAAATACATAACAAGTACATATGATACAATAATCCTTTCTCTGTAGGGTCCGTATTTGTTTTCTTATGTTCATGATCTCTTTCTCTCTTAACTAAAATCTAAGGAGATAACTTAAATCATGGAGAGGGGAGGCTGGACTCCAGTTCTTAGAAGAAGAAAGTTGGATAATCAAGCTAGTCGATTCAGGAAAAGGAGTTGGTTACTCTGTTTGTGGATCAAATACCAGAATCCATGAATCCTAAAGGTTTGTGTGACGCCCCACTCCCAGGTCGTTAAATACACTAAAATAGCCTAAAAAAAAATACAAGGTTTGCTCCCACAAATAATAATTACAAAATCGTCTCCAAATGGTACAATATCCTCCAAATATTCTAATTACCTCCAAAATAAGCAATATTACAACTATCTTCAAATTTAATAATTACAGTGGTGAGTCCCAAATCTCTATATTAATAAATCTTTTTAATCTCAATTTTGAGCTCTACTAAAATCTGCTTCGCACCTGAAAAATAAATTAATTCGGGAAGTATACAATACGACGGGAATACAAGGCTCGGATACAGAATAAATTAACAGAAACCCAACAATTTATGACACTAAATCAACGATACGATAATCAAGCAATTTACCAAATTGCACAACAAATCAACCATAATTTATCTAGACCAAACACTCAGTCCTACTCAGTACATGACCAGTGAATAAATTCATTTATTCACCCACCTCACCCAAGCTCCACGCTTATCCGGGCATATTGGTGTAAACAATTAATAAGATTCACTCGATCCATGTACGGAGTATTTCCATGTCATTCAGCCAGACAAATCACCATTTAACACAGAAATATTTGTAGAGAATTTTACCAAACGATCAGAATATCAACGATTCAACAACGAACGATTTTACGAAATCTATTAATAACCACATTAATCAAGTGGATTACAAATTGAGGATGATTAAAAATATAGAACTCTTTGCAAAGAGATTTAAATAGAGCATATTGTATACAACCCGAATTTACCTCAAAATGATTAATTCCATCACCATAAATCTGAAATTGCTCCATGGATCTCCAAAAATAATTCTGATCTCTTGTAAAATTACTAACTCTCAATTTAAATATTCCTATGTCTAAACTTAAAATTTACATCACAAATGGAGAGAGAGTTGAAAGTAGGAGAAAAGGAAAAAAATAAGAGACAAATGAAATTGAGTGTTCGTAGAAAGGAGGCGAAGAGGGGTTCAATTTATAAAAAAAGCAAATGGTTGGTTTAGGGTGATAGGTGGGAAAACTGTGGGTAGCCCACGGTTTTGTCTTTTTTTTTTTCTTTGTTTTGGTGGCAAGTCAGGGAAGTGAGGAAACTGTGGGTAAAGCCCACGGTTTTGTCTTCTTTCTAATTGTATTTTTTTTTTTTCTTTTCTTTTTCCACATTCTTCTCACATGATGGGGGATGGTAAATTGATTTATTAAATAACAATATGATAGATACAAAGGAGATGAGATAAATACAAATAAATAATTTAAAATTAAATTTTTATCTAAAAATCTCACCACTAAATTAAAATAATAAATCACCAATACCACTCACTAAATATTAATACCTCAAAATACAGGGTGTTACAGTTTGTTTAATATTTTCAGTAAATTTGGTGTTGTCAAGGATGTATTCATCCCAATGAAAGAAGGAAAGCAACAATTACAAGATTTGGGTTTGTGAGGTATGATTGCAAGATGGCAACAGAGGTAGCAGTGCAGATAGCAGATGGTTTATGGTGTGATAACAGTATATTGAAAGTAAAACTGGCTGAGTATAGGAAATCGGAGCAGAATAAGAAGATGGAAGTAAGCAAAAGGGATGGAAGTACGGTGCAAAAGATGCAATGGAATCCCATACAACCTATGTTAGGGAACAAAGGTAAAACATATGCAGAGGTAGTTCAAAATAAAAGAATGTGTGACAAAGGAAAAGTGTCTGTAAGAGCTTTCGAGGCTGGCAATGGATGGTTGTATGATAGTTTATTGGTAAAGCTTAAAGAATTTTGTTTTTTTCATGAATTTAGAAAGGAGTTACAGAAGAGGAAGGGAAATGAGGTGGTTACTAGAGAAGGGGGAGGGAGGTTAGCCATTTTAACCTTTCAGTCAAAACAATAGCTGAAGGAAGGAAAAACAAGTATGCGGGAGTGGAAATCTGAATAGAGTGACCAGGTTTCGGAATGGGAAGAAAGGAAATTCATGAATCAAGAAAGGTGTGTCTGGATCACTTGTGTAGGTGTCCCTCCCAGTCTTTTGAGTGTTAAAACTTTCAGAGATATATGAAATGTCTGGGGTGAAGTGGTCCAATATGATGAAGACACAATTGGGTGCAAGCATTTTATGTTTAGAAGAGTAAGGATCATCACAATAAAGATGGAGTTCATAAATACAGTGATTAATCTTGAAGGAAATTAGAGCACTTATCCAGTGCAAGTGTATGAAGAATTCCTACCTAGTATTTGCCAGTGCAAAGGTGATTATAGTTGCCAGGAAAATGACGTAATGGAATCCAACATGCAAAAAGAGGCTGACCAGTGTTCCAAAAATGAGTGCATTGAGGAAGGTGAAGACAAGGCTGCTGCAAATACAGTGGAAGATAAAACTAGGAAGGAGGTAAATGCAGAGGCTACAGAAGATGGGGATGAAGAGGAAGGTAGTGAATCAGCAAAGGAAGAAGATGATGATGATGATGTGGATACAAGTGATGAGGTGTCCAGCAAAGGAAACAACACAGTGGAAAAGGGAGGCAGATGATGTGGAAAGAGGTAGTAATTGTATGTCAGATATAGTTGTTAAAGAATCTGTGTGTGCTATAGGAAACTCAAACGGTGGGGGCTATTATAATGAGGAGGGGGTGGTGTAGGTGAGTAGCTTAAGACAAGTGGTTGATTGGACAGTTCAAAGGGTAGATGATAAGGTTTGTACTCCTGGATTCATTAAAAGTTTAAATGGGTTGGACTGTGTTCGGCCCAATATTAACTTAGAAGTTGTTTTAAATGGTGCCCAAATAGAGCGTATGGCTAATAGGCCGAGATTGGAGCCTAATTCAACTCTACATGATTATGTAGCCCAATCTGTACCTTTGAATATAGTGGTAAATTCATCCCAAAGGGAGAAAAAAGAGAAAGGTGCTCCATCGAAGAGGGCTAGAGCTATCCTAAGAATCCAAGCTACGACAAAGGGAAAGGAAGGTGATCAGCGAAAAGGAAGAAGGAGGAATGGTGCCCCAGCTAAACCATATGGGACTCCTGTCTAGGAATTGTTTAAAAAATGGGGCAATTTTTAGGGCAGCAGCTGCTGCTATCTCTCTATCAGTTTCCCAGAGTAATAATTCAAGCAGAAAAAGAAAATTACTTACTGAAGCTCAAGCCACGATGGAAGTAGGCAAAGTTTTGGGGTTAAATTGTGAAGGGAAGCATGATAAAGTGATGGAAAGAATAATTGACTTGGAGGAAAAAGATCTACACAGAGTTGTAGAAAGGGGTGTGGCGACTTAAGCTGTTGAAAGCAAAAAGGAGGTTTGAAGATGTAATGTGGGTTTCATAAAGCTGCTGTCATGGAATGTAAGGGGTCTGAAAAGACCTGAAAAAGGGGGTAAGATTAAAGCTGTGGTAAAGGAAACGAAAGTAGATGTTTTGTTGATTCAAGGGTTGAAGAAAGGAAGTGTGGATGATAGTTTTGTACTATCACTGTGGCCATTAGAGGAAATGGGTTTTGTGGAGGTCGATGCTTAGGGCAGTGCAGGTGGTCTGATTTGCATTTGGAATCCAGAAAATTTTGAGCTGATTGACTGTTGTAGCTCTAGGAATTTCATTCTTCTGTCAGGTATTGCTTCCAAAAATTTCCATTGTGTTATTATTAATATCTATGCACTGAATGATGTATTGAAAATGAGACATCTTTGGGAGAGTATTATCCAGCTTAAATGTTCTTACCCCAACCCGTGGTGTTTGGGAGGTGATTTTAATGAAATTAGATTTATGAGTGAAAGGAAGGGATGTTTAAGAAGGGATATGGGGTGAAAGACTTTAATGATTTTATTAATAGATTGGAATTAAGTGATTTACCTATGCAAGGAAGATCATTCACTTGGTGTAATGTAGTGAAAGAAGACAGGTGGAGTAGGATTGACAGGTTTCTAGTTGACCATGTGTGGCTGGAGAGGTTTCAATTGAAACAATGGGGATTATCCAGATGTATATCTGATCACTGCCCAGTTCTACTAATGGTGGATGAAAGGGATTGGGGTCCAAAACCTTTTTGGTTTATTAATGCTTTGGCACTTCACCCAAAGTTCAAGATAGAAGTGAAGAAATCTTTGGAGAAGTCTCAGATTTGGGGATGGGCCAGCTTTCGAATCATGTATAAATTGTGTCACGACCCCATTCCACCCCTAGTAGAATGGTTGCCATGATGGACAATAATTCGTAATTACCCAAGGCCAACTTGCAAGCATTCACACACGAACAGAGTATACATATGGGGCTTACAAGTATGGAAGCAATAAATTTAAAACTAAGTAGTCCATAAGAGCGGTGCATGAGTTAAATGAAATGACATACACATCATGGTTTTACATCTTAGATACAAATAAAATAAAGTACAATTTACATCTTGACCAAAAGGCTTCTCAAGCCGTCAAATACAAAATACAAGGAAATACAAGCTAAGAAGCATGATCTTCAAGATGCTGCAAAAATGCAAAATCCAAAACAAGTTGCAAGCACATCTAGGCGTCACCGCCATCCAGCTCATCACCTACATATATAAATATAGAGAGAGGGTGAGCTTAGATACTCAGTGAATGGTATAAATAATAAAGGGTTTGCATGATTGATATTCAAGATCTTTATCAAAACAATACATAACATATCTAGTACAAAATCAAGGGATGAACCAAGTCCATCTATCGAATCTTTCAAAGCTTCAAGGGATGCTTACTAGCATCAATATAGTACAGGGGATGACATTCTGGACAAGCAGACCCACGCGGAAAATCGTCGGTGGCAAAACAAGGCAAAACAAGGGAGATATCTCAAATCAATGGTGCAGTTGCATTATAGTCCCCTGGCACTAAGGACTTGTGCTACAAATGCTTAGAGTCCCCTAGCACATACGGCCTTCCAAAACAATAGTGCAGTTGCATTATAGTCCCCTGACGCTAAGGACTTGTGCTACAAATGGTTAGAGTCCCCCAGCACATACGGACTTCCAAAACAATAGTGCAGTTGCATTATAGTCCCCCGACACTAAGGACTTTCCAAGAATGTCATCAAAACAAGATAGTACATTTGCAAACTAGGAATAATCATTCATGCTTACAAATTCTTTCCAAAACAAAGCAAAACAAGGCTTTATCAAAACTTTGTAACATAACTTTATTAAAAATGCCACTTACATAGTTCTTCAAACGTTGGGTCAAGGCAGAGTCTAAGTCCTACAAACACATGGCAAGGTCTATTGAATGCACTTCCAAACAAGCTTTACATGAATGCAAATGATCTCAGCATTCTTTCAGAGCCAAGGCAAACCAAAACAAAACACTGTTTCTCATCTCGGGAAAACATGCTGGGCACCAACCATGTCACGTCCCAAAACCGCCCCTAAAAGTTTTGGGCATGACCACTTCAGAAACACACATAAAACCAATATCCGTAACGTGTGGGGCCTGAACGGAAGCACTTGATAACCAAAAATCTATTCCATTGAGCTATCACTATTATGCCAGGATCATAACATCATAATAAGTAAATAATATACAGAAAACATACACATACATACTTCGACTCAGCCCACAGTTGGGTGTATAACAAAACATTTTAATGAAAGACAACCAAGGCATAAGCCCAAAAAGACTAACAACACCTTACGAAATACACAGGCTTCGGCTAAGTGCCTGGACACACTGAGGTTGACAAGAGAGAGACGAGCCTTAAGGGTTAGGACTGGTCTCCTGGCTGATTACCTACAGATACAGACAAAATACAGAATGAGCGAAACTCATTGAATAATAGTACATAAATAATGTAAGGTTTAGCTTAAATAATAAAGCATAAAGTTGCAGAGACATATAATTGATTGTATTCTGTAATTAATTCCAAACAATTATAGGTCCAGTTTTCTTAATAGAGTGGCTTTAAGCCCCGTATGTACAGAACAGCCATAGGCCCAGAAATATACAGAACAACCTTTCGGCCCAGTAACATATACAGAACAGCCTGCCCAGTATGTACAGAACGACCATAGGTCTACAGATACAAATCGGCCATAGGCCCAGAAATAATAGAACGACCATTGGCCTAGAAATATATAGAACAACCTTTCGGCCCAGTAACATATACAGAACAGCCTTTCGACCTAGAAACATATACAGAACAACCTTTCGGCCCAGAAACATATACAGAACAGCCTTTCGGCCCAGAAATATATATATATATATATATGTGTGTGGACTCAAGAGGTGGCTCGTACGGATTCTAGAGGTGACTCCCACCAAAGTGTAGCACTTAGTTCCATACAGCACATTGTTCTATACCAGAAATCATCAGTTCAGATTAACTTCAGAACTATACAGAAAGTACATACATTCTTTCCATTATTCATATGAATTAACGTAGTTGATATAAGCTTAACAGAATGTTGTTGATAAGTGTTAACAAAAGGTACATACATTTTACCGATTGAATGACTCCAGAGATACGTAAATACCATAATTCCACAATGCGTATACGTTCCGTCATTCATTGTATATCAATATAGCTATCTTGTAGACAACAGAATGTTAGTATTCATCATCAATCATAAACAAAATATACTGCTCAATAATGCTCTTAGATTTCCCATGGTTTATCATAACATTAACAATAATTATTTATAGAAAGCATATGTGTCATTCCAGCACTATTCATGGAGACAGAACAATTCACATTCTAATGTGAATCACATAATGATGTTAGACTGTAGTATTCATTTCATAGGTTCCGAACGACCTCGTCGGTTCACAACATCACAGATTGGCCCTTAGCCTGATGGGTTCACATATTCACAAAAATAGCCCTTGGCTTTTTAGTTTCACAACTTAGATGCACAACTTCACCAGTTGGCCCTCGGCCTCTGGGATTCATAGTTTCACAAGTTACAGATTCAGAAGTTGGCCCTCGGCCTTATCATTTCATATTTCACAAGTTGCAGATTTATACTTCACACTGTTTCTCAATTCTATAATTTCACATCGTTTCATAAGCAGCATACATGTTACACATAACATTAATAACAATAATTCTGAACATGATTAATGGGATTCATAGTTTCACAAGTTACAGATTCACAAGTTGGCCCTCGGCGTTATCATTTCATATTTCACAAGTTGCAGATTTATACTTCACACTGTTTCTCAATTCTATAATTTCACATCGTTTCATAAGCAGCATACATGTTACACATAACATTAATAACAATAATTCTGAACATGATTAAGGTACATTTAGTACTATTACTCACAGTCCTATAAAGGAGCGCTTGTCTCTCCCGGGTTATGCCCTACACATGTACACAACTTATCCATTAGTTCATTTTCTTTCTTGATTCATTTCCTGCTTCATTTTACTTCAAATGAATTTACAGGCATCTTAAGGACATCAAACAAAATTTCCAAAAATACCGGAGGGTTAAGCACGTAAAACAGAGCAACTCATTTTTTCCAGCCTGGGCCGCACGTGCAGCTGTGAGCCCCGCACGTGCGGCGGCTGGTCCCGCACGTGCGGCCAAGATCCCCGCATGTGCGGTGATTTCAGTGTGAGAGCAGTCCGAAATTTGTACAAAATCCCATTTTTGGTACCCTCTTTCAAGGCTCAAAATAGGTTCTTTTAATTGTTAAACATGGGTCAAAAATCATGTAAACAGAAGTTACAACATAGATCAATCTATGTACAATTTGAATCTTTAATCCTAACTCACAAACACAACTCAACTTCATAATATTCCCATCTTCACACACACATATATACATACACATAGCCATTGATCATAAGGATGAATTCAAGCTTGGTAACCAAGGGAATGAAAACAAAACAAATAAATGGTATAATTATCATGCTAATTCTTCAACACACACACATATATAACTTCCATTACAACTCTAAGTTACACAACACCAAGAGATTCCTACTCTCTAGCAAGAAAAGGAGTAGAACTAGGTGGGTTAAACTCACCTCAAGCCTTAATCTCTAGATGACTTCCCAATTTCCCCAAATTTCTTCTTTGTTGAATTTCTTTTTCTTCCTTTTCAACCCTTCTCTTCCTTAATTCTCCTTTTCTACTCTCCAGGAGATATTTTTGTTTTGAGGTTCCTAAGTCAAAATGGCTAAGCATGTACATATGTACATATATATATATATATATAATTGAATAAGACAAAATTTACTCAATTTAATCATCCCAAATCAAATTTTCACAAAAATACTTATTATGACTTAAAAATTATGCTAATCTCAAATATACAGTCAATTTCAGATTATTAAGCTTCTAAGGCCTTCAATTTCTGATTCAAACACTAGAATTGTAACAGATATTTCTTTTATGAAACAGATATGATTCTCTAATCATAAAATTCATCCAGTTAAACTTAATTCCACATGAGATTTCACAGTAAGCATCTAAAGGTACAAAGTAAGGGACTCAAGGTATACCAGAAAACATGTACGAGGGTCGGGTCATTACACTCTCCCCCCCTTAAATAAGTTTGGTCCCTCAAACTTGTTTCAACGTATAACTGATTACCACAGTTATTCAAAAATTTACACACAACAAGCATTTCATAGTTTCATTTCAGTAGTTGCTTCAATGTTTATTTTGGGCATGTAAAAAAATAAAAAGAACAACTCCATATAGTTATTTCGTAGGATCACGCGTCGAGTAAAGTAAGATTACAAGAGTCCATAGCAAGACATTCTAGACACATAATCTCCAGTAGGTAAGGTGTACAATCAACCATATTTCTTTGTCCATGAGTTTTATAACAGAAATTTTCAAAGACAGAACATACAATTTCCAAATACAGAGCATAGTAGATATTATTTCCTTAAGTACATGAGGCACATAATTTAGGTATTCCGTAGCATACGTTAATTTCAACTACAACATGTTCTTTATTATGTTCACAGCCTAATTGCCCAGTACCAGTAGTTCACATGCAAATCTTATTACCTAATAAATCACATGTTACAAATCACTCATATATTGTTTTTTTTTTTTTAATTCAATTACGTAGTTAGATTCAAGTCTGATTATGTATAAGTAATTTAGACATCAGAGTTCACCCAGTAGAGTCCTACCTAATCAACAAGGTATACTTCATTCTATCAGTTACAAATGAACCTTTTAAGTATATAGCCACTAGCGTCACATTTGTTTTTAGTAGTCCTCACTTTTCAAAATTATGTCAAAAGTATACCATTACATTGGTTCAAAATTATGGGCAATTATCTTTAACAAAGTTGGTATGACAAAAAGAAAGGCCACAGTTCACATTGTTAATTCCTTATAGCATCACTTTTAAGCACAGGATTACAAAGGAAATCATGTTCCGAATCAAACGATTAGAATCACACTAACTAGTATCATATACTTGCATAGGTTCATGCAGACAGGTCATCATAACACTTGTCATACTATCATAAATGCGAATCTGAGCAATAGATATAAATATGACAACCGTCGTTTCAAGCAAAGAAAGCCATTCAAAGATAGAGCTAGGAATCAAGTTTAGAATCGTGTTTCCTTAAGCAATCGCAACGGTGGAGTAGCATATCCATTATTATTATTATTATTATTATTATTATTATTATTATTATTATTACTATTATTATTTTCATCATTACAGGGTTCTATTGTTCGTATAATTTTTCCTTTTTCTAACTATAGTGTATAAAATCAACTACATTGCTCCATATTCATAATTTAGAAATACAGTGGTCAACAAACAGTTATACAAAAATCACAACCCTGTACATAAGCAGAGTATCTAATTCTTCCTCGTACGTAGATTCTATCACAGCCATAATGTCTAGAAATTCAACCGTATGTCAAGAAGGTGATTTAACCTACTAATATTAGAGTTAGACTTCTTGATAAGACCAATTCAACATGATAGGAAATTAATTCGAAATCATATTGTACGGATTATACAAACCTGCATGAACATGCAAGAGGAGGTAGATACCCTTTAACCTATCATTATCATGGCATACCTCCATAACCATTCGTTTCCGTTAAAATTCACGGTGTCATGCAGAACAATTTCCATTATAGCCTTAGATACGAAATGGGAGTAGTTTAACAATTTGGAATACCTACATAGAAAATTGCAGATTATACATAAACAGAACAGATTATAGATTATGGATTTCAAATTTCATATTGCAGAGGTCAGAGTACAAAGTATAGTACAGAATACAAATTCTCGCAATCAAATCCCAATTATACATAGACAATACTTATTAGACACCATTAATAATTCTCTATCAGAAATCGTCAATAATTTCCTTAGTTCACGAAATCTTATTACTTACATACTGCTTCATGGTTAATAACTAACTCCCCCACATAGCCTATCTATTTAAACCGTCAACAAGAAGTAAATTCACAATTTATTAACTCCCTTCACAATTTTAAGAGGGGTCACTATATTCATAACTTCTTCTTCCGACCAATCCTACTTAACACAATTTCAATTAGTGCACAGAACACATCTTATCAAAGTATTCAAACACAATAATTTCTCAAAATTGCGGATTTAAATATTGTTATGGCAAGGAAGACATAACTATAGGTAAAGTACCACGTATAGCGTTTCCTTTGATCTTAGATATATTTGATACTTAAAATTTAAGCAATTCACTCAAATAGATACTGAACAACCCAATTATATCGCCATCATTCCCTATAGATAAGTATCAACCAATCAATTTCAATTAGTGCACGGAACACATCTTATCAAAGTATTCAAACACAATAATTTCTCAAAATTGCAGATTTAAATATTGTTATGGCAAGGAAGACATAACTATAGGTAAAGTACCACGTATAGCATTTCCTTTGATCTTAGATATATTTGATACTTAAAATTTAAGCAATTCACTCAAATAGATACTGAACAACCCAATTATATCGCCATCATTCCCTATAGATAAGTATCAACCAATAACACACATTTTATCTAATTCTTTATATATAAATTGTCTTACCGATCAGCTCGAATTCTTACCACACCTCCGCAGTACAATGTTGTTGACTTAATCCCATCTGCATGTCTTGCATTATTCACCAATCTATAGAGGTAACAAAATAATATACAGCCGACATAGATCGTAATCATCAGAGTTAGCAGGTAAAACATACACATTTACCGTTGCCATCAATCTCTTCATGTACTCTCAGACTATTATGCATGATGCCTAAGTCTTTCTAGACATCCTAAAGCTCAATGGATTCATGTGTGAGATAGCAACTCGTGCTCTGATACCACCTGTCACGTCCCAAAACCGCCCCTAAAAGTTTTGGGCATGACCACTTCAGAAACACACATAAAACCAATATCCGTAACGTATGGGGCCTGAACGGAAGCACCTGATAACCAAAAATCTATTCCATTGAGCTATCACTATTATGCCAGGATCATAACATCATAATAAGTAAATAATATACAAAAAAAATACACATACATACTTCGACTCAGCCCACAGTTGGGTGTATAACAAAACATTTTAATGAAAGACAACCAAGGCATAAGCCCAAAAAGACTAACAACACCTTACGAAATACACGGGCGTCGGCTAAGTGCCTGGACACACCGAGGTTGACAAGAGAGAGACGAGCCTTAAGGGTTAGGACTGGTCTCCTGGCTGATTACCTACAGATACAGACAAAATACAGAATGAGCGAAACTCATTGAATAATAGTACATAAATAATGTAAGGTTTAGCTTAAATAATAAAGCATAAAGCTGTAGAGACATATAATTGACTACATTCTATAATTAATTCCAAACAATTATAGGTCCAGTTTTCTTAACAGAGTGGCTTTAAGCCCAGTATGTACAGAACGACCATAGGTCTACAGATACAAATCGGCCATAGGCCCAGAAATAATAGAACGACCATTGGCCTAGAAATATACAAAACAACCTTTCGGCCCAGTAACATATACAGAACAGCCTTCCGGCCCAGAAATATATACAGAACAGCCTTTCGGCCCAGAAACATATACAGAACAGCCTTTCGGCCCAGAAACCTATACAGAATAGCCTTTCGGCCCAGAAATATATATATATGTGTGTGGACTCAAGAGGTGGCTCGTATGGATTCTAGAGGTGACTCCCATCAAAGTGTAGCACTTAGTTCCGTACAGCACATTATTCCATACCAGAAATCATCAATTCAGATTAACTTCAGAACTATACAGAAAGTGCATACATTCTTTCCATTATTCATATGAATTAACGTAGTTGATATAAGCTTAACCGAATGTTGCTGATAAGTGTTAACAAAAGGTACATACATTTTACCGATTGAATGATTCCAGAGATACGCAAATACCATAATTCCATAATGCATATATGTTCTGTCATTCGTTGTATATCAATATAGCTATCTTGTAGACAACAGAATGTTAGTATTCATCATCAACCATAAACAAAATATACTGCTCAATAATGCTCTTAGATTTCCCATGGTTTATCATAACATTAGTAATAATTATTTACAGAAAGCATATGTGTCACTCCAGTACTACTCATGGAGACAGAACAATTCACATTCTAACGTGAATCACATAATGATGTTAGACTGTAGTATTCATTTCATAGGTTCCGAACGACCTCGTCGGTTCACAACTTCACAGATTGGCCCTTGGCCTGATGGGTTCACATATTCACAAAAATAGCCCTTGGCTTTTTAGTTTCACAACTTAGATGCACAACTTCACCAATTGGCCCTCAGCCTCTGGGATTCATAGTTTCACAAGTTACAGATTCACAAGTTGGCCCTCGGCCTTATCATTTCATATTTCACAAGTTGCAGATTTATACTTCACACTGTTTCTCAATTCTATAATTTCACATCGTTTCATAAGCAGCATACATGTTACACATAACATTAATAACAATAATTCTGAACATGATTAAGGTACATTCATTTCCTGCTTCATTTTACTTCAAATGAATTTACAGGCATCTTAAGGACATCAAACACAATTTCTAAAAATACCAGAGGGTTAAGCACGTAAAACAGAACAACTCATTTTTTCCAGCCTGGGCCGCACGTGCGGCTGTGAGCCCCGCACGTGCGGCGGTTGGTTCCACACGTGTGGCCAAGATCCCCGCACGTGCGGCGATTTCAGTGTGAGAGCAGTCCGAAATTTGTACAAAATCCCATTTTTGGTACCTTCTTTCAAGGCTCAAAATAGGTTCTTTTAATTGTTAAACATGGGTCAAAAATCATGTAAACAGAAGTTACAACATAGATCAATCTATGTACAATTTGAATCTTTAATCCTAACTCACAAACACAACTCAACTTCATAATATTCCCATCTTCACACACACAGATATACATACACATAGCCATTGATCATAAGGATGAATTCAAGCTTGGTAACCAAGGGAATGAAAACAAAACAAATAAATGGTATAATTATCATGCTAATTCTTCAACACACACACATATATAACTTCCATTACAACTCTAAGTTACACAACACCAAGAGATTCCTACTCTCTAGCAAGAAAAGGAGTAGAACTAGGTGGGTTAAACTCACCTCAAGCCTTAATCTCTAGATGACTTCCCAATTTCCCCAAATTTCTTCTTTGTTGAATTTCTTTTTCTTCCTTTCCAACCCTTCTCTTCCTTAATTCTCCTTTTCTACTCTCCAGGTGATATTTTTGTTTTGAGGTTCCTAAGTCAAAATGGCTAAGCATGTACATATGTACATATATATATATATATATATAATTGAATAAGACAAAATTTACTCAATTTAATCATCCCAAATCAAATTTTCACAAAAATACTTATTATGACTTAAAAATTATGCTAATCTCAAATATACAGTCAATTTCAGATTATTAAGCTTCTAAGGCCTTCAATTTCTGATTCAAACACTAGAATTGTAACAGATATTTCTTTTATGAAACAGATATGATTCTCTAATCATAAAATTCATCCAGTTAAACTTAATTCCACATTAGATTTCACAGTAAGCATCTAAAGGTACAAAGTAAAGGACTCAAAGTATACCAGAAAACATGTACGAGGGTCAGGTCATTACAAACCAATTCTTGGCCGAGGTCCCACACCTCCTTGCCGATGTGTGGTCCCGAGGGCCGTATTCAAGGGAATGAAGTCGGGAAAATCTGGGTTTCCCTTTCTTGAAGAACATGACGATGAAGAACATGAACATGAAGAAGGTGAATGCAAAGATCATAACTTGCTATTACAAAATCTGAGATTTCATGCTATGAGTTTGAAAACATGGACCTCGGTACCCATACTTGAAGATCTTACAAAAACAAACACAAAACATGGTTCTTGATACAAACTTTCGGATCAAAACAAGACTTTTCTTCAAGAACACGTGAACACTATTTTGTCTTTCTAAAACCAACTTTAAATCAATGCATGGCATTGAGAACAGCGTCGATCATGCAATGCAGCTAGACGATCAATAAGAACAACAAGAGTAGTTTGAGATTCTAACCTCAAAACTCGAATCTAACGGTTCAAACTCCAAAGATCAACCTTGGAAGTCCACTCCCTCTCTCAAGAACTTCTTCTTCCTAGAGCCTCTCTCTCTAAAAGACAAAGATGTGATACAAAAAAATGATGTGTTTTCTCGACAGTCACTGACTTAACCCTCTGCTGGGACACGTGGCATCGGCTGATTGGCTCTCTTGAAAAAGGTGACTAATCGAAAAGACAAGACTATGACAAAGTGTGTTCAACAAGCTAGATAGCAAAGCACTCCGGCAGGTAATGATATCGGCTTAGGACAAAGCTTCGGCAAACAAAGGGACAATGATCTCGGCTAGGAAGGACAACACTTGGCCAAACTGTGCCACACCTTGGCCTAGATGTGCCACACCTCGGTCTAGGTCACCTGTCTAGGGACAAGATCACTTGGGTTCAGGGATAACATCTCGACCTAGATAATACACATCTCGGCCTTGGCGATGAATACCTCAGCCTAGGTAGTGACATCCCAGCCAACATGCCAGGGTGCGAGTGGAGGTCAACCAAAGAGATTCCAAGATGGTCCTAGACGCAAGAGGTTCAAAGGTGCGACTTAGGCTTAAGATGACCTCGGTTAAACCCACACCAAGCAAGGTACAAAACATGCAAGAAACACTTAAGCAAAACAAGACAAGATTTGCAAGGCAACTTAATCAAGACAAAATCATATAAATGCATATAAGTATATGGTTAGGACAGTGTGAGGGTTATTACAAATTGAGGATGTTCAGATCATAATTGGGAAAGTGGAATAGAGAGGTATTCAGGAATATTGATGATCGACTCAAGAAAGCTGAAGATGAATTGCATGAGCGGGATTTGAAAGCTGAAGTCAGGCCTCTATTGGAGACAAAATTGGAAAGAAAAAGAGAGATTAGAAGTAAAATGTGGAAGCTCAATAGATATAAGGAGAGGATGTGGTTACAAAAGTCAAGATTGACATAGGGACAGAATGGTGATAAAAATACTCGATTATTTCACTTGATGGAAAGTAGAAGGCAGAGGAAAAACTTATTAGGCTCAGTGAAGGTGAATGGTGTTCAGTTTGAAGATCCAATTATGGTGAGACAAGTAGTTGTGAATCATTTTGTTAGTGTGTTTACTGAAATTGGAAGTCTAGGCCTAAATTGTCAAGTCCATTTTTATCCATTAGTCTGACTAATTCAAAGGATGTTTTGGAGGCAGAGTTTAGTGAGGCAGAGATTTGGGTAGCCATTAAAGATTGTGATGGTAATAAGGCCCCTAGGCCTGATGGGTTCAATCTGTCTTGTATACAAAAATGCTGGTCTATCATGAAAGGTGAGTTTCTTCAATTTTTCAAGGAGTTTCACAGTAATGGGAAGATGGCTAAAGGGGTAAATAGTTCTTTCATCACTTTGATTCCTAAAAAGGAGAACCCCTCTAATTTGAGTGAATATAGACCTATTAGTTTGGTTAGCTTCGTTTACAAAGTGTTGGCTAAAGTGTTGTGTAGAAGGCTAAGACAAGTGCTACCTAAACTTACAGGAGAAGTTTAGACTGCCTTTCTTGGAGGAAGATATATTCTTGATGGGATGTTAATTGCAAATGAAGTGGTGAACTGGAGGAGGAAATTAAAGAAAAAAGAAATCATCCTTAAATTGGACTTCGAGAAGGTTTATGATTCAGTATATTGGCAGTTCCTATTATCAATGATGTCAAATTTTGGTTTTGGTGAGAAATGGATGGGGTGGATTAAGTCATATATTTCTACATCAAGGATATCCGTGCTTGTTAATGGGTCACCCACTGCAGAATTTTCTCCCCAAAAAGAGTTAAGACAAGGTGATCCACTCTCTCATTTCCTCTTTAATATTGTGGCTAAAGGGTTAAACCTTTTACTGGAGAGAGCAAAAGAAAGGTGGCTAATAAGAGGTGCATCAGTTGGTCCAAAAGGGTTGAAGATTTCTCATTTGCAATTTACGGATGACACGATCACTTTTTGCAAAGCTGAATGGAAGGAAATTATTATGATTAAAAGACTACTGAGGTGCTTTGAAGTAATGTCAGGGTTAAAGATTAATTTTCATAGAAGTATTGTATGTGGGATTGGTGTGGAGGAGATAAGGGTTATGAAGTTTGTCCAAAAACTAAATTGCATTAATCAAAAATTACCACTTACTTATCTTGGACTACCTTTAGATGCAAATACAAGGAGTAGAAGTACATGGCAGCCTGTGGTGGAAAATTTTAAGAAGAAATTAGCATCATGGAAGAGGAAGTTCTTGTCCTTTGCTGGTAGATTGACCCTGATTAGATCAGTCTTGTCAAGACTACCTATGTTCTTTCTATCATTGTTTAAAATGCCTGTGGGTGTTGCTAAAACAATTGACAAGATTTAGTCTAGTTTCTTGTGGGGTGATTCTGAGACTAGGAGGAAAATTCATATGGAAGTTAGAAGGAGGTATGTAAAAGTAAAGCCCAAGGTGGGTTGGGTGTGAGACATCTAACTGATGTTAATGTTTGCTTATTATTAAAATGGTGGTGGAGGTATGGTAGAGAGCAGCAGTCACTATGGAAACAAGTGGTGTGCAGTAAATATGGAGGATTTGGGGGCAGGTAGATTCCAGCAACAGTGGAATCTGCTATGGTGTCTTTCGTATGGAAGGGGATTGTATCATCTGTTTAATCAAATATTGCTGTGGCTGAGTTGTTTACACAAAATTTTTAACTTATTGTGGGAAATGGGGAGAGGATACAGTTTTGAAATGACAGGTGGTTTAATGGTAGAAGTCCGATGAATGATTTTCCTAGACTGTTCAGTCTTTCAATGGATAAGGAAGGTACATTCCAGTTTTTCTATCACAGGAAAGGGTAGGGCAGAGATTGGAAACTGGAGTTTAGAAGATCCCTTTTAGCTTGGGAGAAAGAGGAGGTTCAAAGACTTACTGAATTGTTATCAGAGGCACTTATTTTAAATCCTACTACTAAGGATTCTTGTTTATTGCTAGCAAGCTGTTTAGGAGAGTTCTATGTGGCTTCGGTGTGGCAAAGGGTAGAGGCAACTAAATGGCCAATGCTTAGCATTTCAAAGGTTCTGTGGAAAAATTCAGCACCTCCAAAGGTTCATTTTTTCAGTTGGTTAACTTGGAGAGGGAGAATAAAGTTTGCAGAGTTAATGGATAGGATTGGAGTATTAAATGATAATGTTAGTTCTATTTGTGTATTTTTCAAGGCCAAGGTGGAAACAGCTGATCATGTGTTGCTGTTATGCCATTTGATCTGGAATATATGGTATGTCTTGGTGAATTAGTGGGATGTAAGATGGGTAACACAAGGTTCTGTGGAGACTTTGCTGCATTGGTGGTCTGGAATGAAATGGAGGAAGAAGGAGTTGGAGATTTGGAAGGTTGTCCCTTTGGCTATGTTGTGGTCTATGTGGAAACTAAAGAACAACTGTCTATTTAAGAAAGGGCATGCTAATCTTGAAGAATTGGGGGAGTTGGTGAAAGTCAGAATTGCTTTATGGGTTAAGTATAATCTGAAGGGTTAAATACTCAGTGCATGATATTGTTGCTAATCTGAAGCATGTCAGAAATTGTTTGTAAGCCAATGGAGGAGGGGGCTGGTGTATTAGTCCTGATATGAGGATGTCCTTGTTGTGTGGCTGGTTGGTCTTTCTGTTTTTTTTCTTTTTCTTTTTATGTATCTCTGTTTGTGGATTGGTGTCTCGCCAATCTGTGGATTTAGTACTAGCAGATGATTGTGCTTCCTCCTTGGTGCCAACCTAGTTGGGATCGTGGTGTGTTAGCTATGATGCTTTTTGCACTTTCCTCCTTTATTGATGTAAATTGACGCTTGTACTTGCGTGTTTTGATCAATAAAGTTTCTGTTTTTCTTTACTAATAAAAAAAAAAGTACATATGGTACAATAGTTCCAAAATGTGATGACCCAGGATTTTTTTTTTTTAATTGTTAGTGCATAATTTAATTGAGCAAATTTTCGGATTTGATTGTTATGTAAATTCAGTACAAAAACAGTTTGGTTTTGTATTTTTTTAAAATAGTTCCCAATCTCAAAAAATTATGAAATTTTTATATGTTGTTCACATACGAGTCTAGCACGTTGGGTAAAAATTTCAGAAATTATTGATGGGTATTTATTTTATGAAAATTCATAAAATTTTGAATGTTTAGACCATGACTTGAGATAAAGTTTGTTGGGTCTATTAAATTCATACCAAAATTTTGATATTAAATTTTGAATGTTTAGACCATGACTTGAGATAAAGTTTGTTGGGTCTATTTTGGTATATAATTGGGCTATATTTGGCTTATGGGTGAGAATTTAATTCAAGACCCATGACTTAGATTCAATTTAATTTGAGTTTGTTTAATAACTCATGTTTAACTATTTGGTCTATTTTAATTATGTGATTAATAGTGATCACATTGGGAGTTGTTATTATTTATTATATAAGATTATAATATATATTTGAAAGTTAAATTTATGGTGTGTACCCTGCGGTGAAAAATTATATATTTTTGTAGTGAATAAAAATGGGTGTATATTTCATAGTGAGTAAAATATTATATTTTATGATGTACAAAATGTTATATTTTGTGGTGAAATAAAATTATATTATTATATAATTTATGTACAAAATTTTGGAGATATTATTGTCATATATTTTGTATTGGATTGGGTGATGTTAGGTTTGGTGACTATCTAGGGAAGCTAACCCACATGGGGTTGTTCCCCACTTCCTTTCTCCCTATCTCTTCTTTCCTTCTACTTCATTTTGCTTCTTTTTTTTTTTTTCCTGAGCAGAGAGTTTTTGCTCTCTTTCTTCTCTGTCCGTCTCTCTCTTTCCTTATTCCTCCATTGTTAGCTCAACCTTTGAGCTTGAAATAAGAGTCTTTAGAGTGAGATTTTGCAAAACTTTTGTAAATGAAAGTCGGAGAGCTCGTCGTACTCTTCGTAGTGGTAGTCTCGGATTTATGATCGGGTAAGATTTGCCTTCCAGATCTGCTCTTCTTCATTATATGAGGTAGTGACTTTCTTCATACTTTTTACATTAAAGCTATGTTAGGGTTGTTTTGAAAAAATATATCATTATAAGAAGTATTGCATATATATATATATATATTCAGATTTTTTGTTTGGTAATTTTTGGAAGAGAATTTATGTTGAAATGTTAAGAATGTCGGCATTTTGAGATTGATTTGGAAAAATCATTTTGTGTTGATAATTTTGCAAAGAAATCCAAAAATAAAATTTAATAGTTGTATGATTGTACTTACATCATATTATGATTAGATGATTTATTTTGAGAAATATAAAGTTGATTTTTTTTTTTTATCTTTGATTTGAAATTTATTTTTGAGAAAAATAAATTAATGTTGACGAATATGGAGTAAATGCTTAAGTAGGAATTATAGAGTTGTTTTGGGATTAAAAACTCTAAAAGTGTTATATTCGTGATATTTTATAAAAGATGATATGTTGATGATTAAGTTTTATTCATTTTTTTATGAAAATAAAAATGTGAATTGTGGACTTTCAAACTCATAAGCTTGAAAATGTTACTATTAGGCATATTTCATAATTTTTTATGTAAATATCATGTCGGTTAAGTAATTTTAGAAAAAGTTGTGAAATTGTTATTGGTAGAGAATTTGGTAAAAATATTACCTCTTTAAATAGCTTGGGATGAAAAATGGTTATATTGAAATATAGTTATATATATTTATTTTTGCAAGATCTATATGATTTTCGAAATTATCCTTTGATTTGTCTTGAAAATTGATTGTTGATTCAAGAAGATGAGAGTTTTTTTTAAAAAAAGTGAGTTTACTTTCTTGTTCATTTTAAAATAGAAATTGAGGGTTTTGAACTATGAGGATTGAAGAGAGATGTTTTTGGTGACTTTCTTTCAATAAATGAAGATGAGTGGTTTTGGTGCAAAAACATAGCAATTAGGGATTTTTAAGAAAAATGTTGACAATCTTTGAAGATGTTGTTATATTTATTTTGTGTGCCAAAATAAATGATGTTTGAAAAATTGTTTATTTGTTTACATATAAATGATGGGTTTCACAGAATATGAGGATTGTTGAAGTTTTGGAAATTGTTGTTCAAAATGTTGATATAGTCTTGAAGTGAATAAATGGTTAAGATTACTCTAAGTGTGGGAATTATGTTGTCCCATGGTTGAATTGGAATAAAAGTATTTATATTCATCTTGAGAAATTATATTGAAATGAGAAATGAGAATTTTGATCACAATGGGAATCTTGTGTGGAAGTATTGAAAGTGAAAGAAATATTGTATTGTATTGTATTATTAATCATTGCATTGGCATATCAATTCATTTGATAATGATGAGCTTTGAAATTTGATTTTAAAACTTTGAATTGAGAAAGAAATGTTGGAAAACAAGTTTTCATGAAATGATTTTGGGGTAAATACGGTGGTAAGTCTTGAAAGGTGGTGTAGATTATAGGTGTCGAGCTTTTCAGTTAATACTGATAAAAATGACAGATTACAGGTGTCAAGCCTTCCAGTTAATACTGGTAAAAATGACAAATTGGTAGTACTTGTATAGTCTACTTGCAAACACCAGCCTAGGGATTACCTAAGTCGTATTTACCATCTTGAAATTTTATTGAAATTGTTGGATTAATGTGTTTTCAAAATGGCATTGTGCGTAAGATTTTCAAAAGATGAGAAAAATATTTTGAGCATGACATGGCATATGCATTCATCTCAAAAGAATGAATAAAATGGATTTGATAAATTATTTAATTATTTGATTCAATTGATAATGAGATAATTCAATGAAATGAAAAGGATGCCCTGTTATTATTTAAACATGTTTATTTATTTAAGTTAACTTGTTGTGGTTAATTAAATAAATTGGATTTAAGAGATTATGTAATAAAATCATATGGTTTTGACATGATATGATTTCACGTATATGTATGAGTATTTTGGTACCCTCATATCTTCTAATGTTTTAATATGAGATTGTTTGATGAGCTAGTGGTTGCTCATCCCCTCCCTGTACATGTGTACAGGGAATGCTTTTCAGATTTGAAGATCAAACAATGGTTTTTACCAATTCATAAGTGTAATGTAGTGATGGATTGTACTACTCCATTTGTTGTTTGGCTGAGTGTTATTTTTTCTGTAAAGAGTAGTGTCCTCTCTTTTATTGTAAGCCTTGGGACATTTCTTTTATTTGTATGTAAACGTCATTGTTGTATAATGAGAGGGAACATGTATATTTAATTATTCATCATTTCATCCAAGGATGAAATGTTATTTGTAAATGGACTTAATTAATGAATATTGGTAATATTATCCGAGTAATAAAATACGGGATGTGACACAAAAAAATAAAAATAAAGTACCATACACAACCTTTTGAGTGGTGCATATTTTAGAATTTCTCTACTATAAATTCATATTTTTCCTCAAAACATTATTCAGAAAATTGAGGCTCATTGTGATATTCATTTAAGATTTTAAAAAATTTTAAGTAGCTACTATATCAAAAAATTGAGTTCATTGCAAGGGCAATTAATATGATTTTACAATATCAAAACAAAAATATCAGATATTACAAAAACATTGGATATTTTTCTTGAACAAAAGAAAAATCTTTGCTCCTACAACGCTAGAATCACATAAATTTGTGACCTAATGTTCAAAATCCTCTTTCTCTTAAAAAATGCAATTTTGTCATTGTCCTCGAGTGACTTGAACAGTTGATTAGACTAATATCAAATACATTTAAAAAAAAGTTCGCTAATCACATAATTGAGAGTGAGTGGCGTCATTGAGAGTGAGTTATGGCCTCAATGCGACGTCATTTTAGATTACAAAGCAAGAACATCTTCCTCACATATCCCAGATCTTCTTTACATAAAGAGAGGTTGTTAGAGAAGATCAAGGACCTGTTCACAACCAGGCCACCAAATTATGTGAGGGTTGCACATGAATTACACCAGAATGGTGAACCGCATCTACATGCCCTTGTCCAATTTCCATACCGCTTTCAGATGCAGGATGAACGGTTCTTTGACGTTACTCATGATCACACTAATCGCCATTTCCATCCAAATATACAAAGAGCCAACAATCATCTGGCTGTGCTGGAATACATCTCCAAATACGGGGACTACATGGAATGGGGTGAATTTCGTGAGAGGGGCCGCTATGCTAACCAGAACAACAAAGAAAATATATATCGCGACGCACTTGCCGCCAGCAGCAAGGACGAAGCATTGGCAATGGTAAGAAATGGTGATCCAAAATGTTATTGGCTAAATTACGACAAGTTGTCATCTAATTACGACAGAATATCGTTTAAACCCCCATTGCCGTACGTTCATCGTTTTACAGAGACAGTATGGATCGTTCCAACATGTATACAGCAATGGGTTACAGAAAATATCAGAGATGAAGCCCAAAGACCACACAGGCCCAAGAGCATTATAATTGAAGGCCCATCTAAGATTGGGAAAACATGTTGGGCCCGGTCTCTGGGGCCACATAATTATTATTTCGGACACATCGATATACGAGACCATAACGATGACGTGTTATATAATATAATCAATGATGTGGCCCCATAATTTTTGAAACACTGGCGGGAATTTATTGAAACGCAACGGGATTGGATTTCAAATTGTAAATATGCCCACCCAAGGAAAATAAAGGGCGGGATTCCAACTATTATATTATGCAATCCCGGAGCCGATTCCAGTTACAGAGATTTTTTAGATAAACATGAACACGCCGGCCTCCAAGCGTGGACGATCCGAAACACAGAGTTCTACATAATCGATCAGCCCCTCTTCGCCAGAGCCAATCAAGAAGAGGCATCGCAATGAGAAGAAGAATGCCCAACGTAAGAAGATATTCCACTTCCAATGCGGGTGTTCGTTATTCCACATCAACGGATGTATCGAACCACATCCACTGGAGAGAGAGGACGCTGTGAGGGGTCTTCTACGACACTTTGAAGAACCCGATGTGGTTCAAAGCGGTAAACATGTCCCGACCTGGGAATCAAGGAGTATACAAGATCGAATGCCTATTCAACTACAACCTTCGGCGAGCGTTGGGAGTCTGAACGTTCACCGCGACAATGTATACATGGCTGACATCCAATGGTCTCAAAAGCCTGATGGAAACTGTATTTACCCAGCTTATTGCACGCAGGATAATGAACAAATTATCCAGCTTTGGGATTATTAGTACAGTTAATTATTGTCTCGCACTGACCATTGTACTCGACGAGCTTTCATATTATGTAAAAGATTGGCGATGAGAAAATATTTGTGTACATTTTCATGATTAAATAATAACGATGTTGAGATATATTTAATTAATGTGATTATTGTTTTGGATCATCAACAATAATATAAATGGGCCCAATTACAGCCTCCCAAATTAAGAGGCCCAATTATAGTCTCCCAAATGACCAGGCCCATATAACGTGACGAGGCCCATAGTTAGCCAATGCTTTTTCATAGGCCCTTTAGACATAGGCCCATCAAAACTATGAAAGAAGTGGAAACTAGAATGGATCATATTCGGGGGCGGCCAAGTATTCCAAAATAATACACAACAGGACAGAGTTACAACACATTTGAACAAATTATTTCATTGAGGAATAGTAACAATTATACAATTATGATAATTAGGAAATTGTGTCACTATTCCTAAGTCCACATCCGGATTTTGACACATCTTGTGAGTGCACACATACTTGTTTATCAAACTTAACACTGACAGATGTGTCTGCACATCGTTCCATTGTCTCCATGGACGGAGACGTCGCTTGGGTCTCTAACGCGGAACAAGCTTCAAGACTGGTGAATAGAGCATCTTCTTGCCGCTGTAAGGCGTTGATGAGCCGAATTAAATTTTCGGTGTTGTCTTTGCCGACGACCAACAAGGACCAGTGCAGCAGTAAAAGATCCAGAGATCAACCCCGTCGGATTGACAGATGAGCTCCATGAGAATGAGGAAGGTGAATTAGAAACCGACATAATAGACGCGACATTGAACTTACCGGTATCCAATATATCAATCACCAATCCGAAGATAGGCGATGCAATGTGGCAGAAGCTCACATTCAAGTCAATGATAATTGACAAATGCAAACTAAGCTACAGACCAGAGTGTCCATTTAATTCAACCGGTCGCATCGAAGTGGAAATACGGGACACACGATTACGGGCGGACGATCAATTACAGGCTCGATTTACTTTTCCAGTTACATGCCTAGTAGACATCACATATTTTGGAAACGCATATGCTGCCGCAGATAAAAGAGGATGCCCATGGACAGTGTCTTACAAATTGCTACAAACAAACATCAATGACGATGTCAAATATTGCAAAATGAAAGCCACATTGGCCTTTCAAACATCGGCTTTCCCAGATGAAATAACATATCAACCGCCATTAATAAATGTTTTGTCCAAAGCATTCAACAACAACCACATGGATATTTGGCACGTGGCACGCAGCGTGACGAAGGCAAGACTATAATATTACTAGGACGC
Source organism: Camellia sinensis (assembly GCF_004153795.1). Lineage (NCBI taxonomy): Eukaryota > Viridiplantae > Streptophyta > Magnoliopsida > Ericales > Theaceae > Camellia > Camellia sinensis. The sequence goes on along the minus strand of NW_021026358.1, from coordinate 1,279,744 downwards.
TCCCCCCACGCCACGTGTCGTCTCCGGATTGGTCCTTTCCTCCGCATTTGGTGCCGTGCTGTCGGCTACAGCGCCAAACAGCGCGCGAGATCTGTGGCCAAGATTAAATGATTGAACATGGATTGCACAGCATAAAAAGCGGGCCCGAGATGAAAATTATTGGGGGAATTATTTAATTTTCAAATGGATCTCGGAGATCTAGGCCAATTTAGGCGGTTGATTTTAAAATACGAGCCAGATCTTTTACTGCTGCATTGGTCCTTGTTGGTCATTGGCGAAGACAACGTCGAAAATTTAATCCGGCTCATCAACGCCTTACAGCGACAAGAAGATGCTCTATTCGCCGGTCTGGAAGCTTGTTCCGCGTTAGAGACCCAAGTGACGTCTCTGTCCATGGAGACAATGGAACGATGTGCAGACACATCTGTCAATGTTGAGTTTGATAAACAAGTATGTGTGCACTCACAAGATGTGTCAAAATCCGGATGTGGACTTAGGAATAGTGACACAATTTCCTAATTATCATAATTGTATAATTGTTACTATTCCTCAATGAAATAATTTGTTCAAATTTGTTGTAACTCTGTCCTGCTGTGTATTATTTTGGAATACTTGGCCGCCCCGAATATGATCCATTCTAGTGTCCACTTCTTTCATAGTTTTGATGGGCCCATGTCTAAAGGGCCTATGAAAAAGCATTGGCTAACTATGGGCCTTGTCACGTTATATAGGCCTCGTCATTTGGGAGACTGTAATTGGGCCCATTTATATTATTGTTGATGATCCAAAACAATAATCACATTAATTAAATATATCTCAACATCGTTATTATTTAATCATGAAAATGTACATAAATATTTTCCCACCGCCAATCTTTTACATAATATGAAAGCTCGTCGAGTACAATGGTCAGTGCGAGACAATAATTAACTGTACTAATAATCCCAAAGCTGGAAAATTTGTTCGTCATCCTGTGTGCAATAAGCTGGGTAAATACAATTTTCGTCAGGCTTTTGAGACCATTGGATGTCAACCATGTATACATTGTCGCGGTGAACGTTCAGACTCCCAACGCTCGCCGGAGGTTGTAGTTGAACAGGCATTCGATCTTGTATACTCCTTGATTCCAAAGTGTAAGTAAAAGCATGCCTACATTTCTTAAGAACAATGACCTACGACAAGCAAATATTCTTTATGTGATTAGCGAACTTTCTTTTAAATGTATTTGATATTAGTCTAATCAACTGTTCAAGTCACTTGAGGACAATGACAAAATTGCATTTTTTAAGAGAAAGAGGATTTCGAACATTAGGTCACAAATTTATGTGATTCTAGCGTTGTAGGAGCAAAGATTTTTCTTTTGTTCAAGAAAAATATCCAATGTTTTTGTAATATATGATATTTTTGTTCTGATATTGTAAAATCATATTAATTGACCTTGCAATGAACTCAATTTTCTGATATAGTAACTACTTAAAAAAAATTTAAATCTTAAATTGAATATCACAATGAGCCTCAATTTTCTGTATAATTTTTTGAGTAAAAATATGAATTTATAGTAGCATACACAACCTTTTGAGTGGTGCATATTTTAGAACAACCTTTTTGTATGCTACTATAAATTCATATTTTTACTCAAAAAATTATTCAGAAAATTGAGGCTCATTGTGATATTCAATTTAAGATTTTAAAAAATTTTAAGTAGCTAATATATCAGAAAATTGAGTTCATTGCAAGGGCAATTAATATGATTTTACAGTATCAAAACAAAAATATCAGATATTACAAAAAAATTGGATATTTTTCTTGAACAAAAGAAAAATCTTTGCTCCTACAACGCTAGAATCACATAAATTTGTGACCTAATGTTCGAAATCCTCTTTCTCTTAAAAAATGCAATTTTGTCATTGTCCTCAAGTGACTTGAACAGTTGATTAGACTAATATCAAATACATTTAAAAAAAAGTTCGCTAATCACATAAAGAATATTTGCTTGTCGTAGGTCATTGTTCTTAAGAAATGTAGGCATGCTTTTACTTACACTTTGGAAAATAGATTAAAAGTTGTCTTTTTTAAAAAAAAATTGACTTATTTTGAAAAAAAAACGTGCAAAAAATAGAGAAATTATGTGACCTAAAACTATCAAAAAGTTAAAAAACTGATTTTTAACCGTGTTAACAAAATTATTTGCAATTTTGTCAGTCAACTTTGTGTAAATGTTAAAACAAATTTGTTTTTATTTTTTTATGTCACGCAATAGTCAATAAATTCATAATTTGATCTTCATAAAATTTTAGACTACTAATTGAAGGGTAATTATTTGGTATTTCAGAAGTATGGTCACGTGGTACTTTATTATAGTATGACTAGTTGAGAAAGTAGAGTATTAATTATTTGTGTTCAATTGAAAAACATGAGGAGATATAATGAATGGTGAATGATGATTGAGTATAAACACATGATATTTTTGGAATATGGTATAATTTTCCATATAGATGTAAATGATTCATCATAATAATTTTAATAAAATATATTCAAAATATTTGTTATATTATCTTGAATCAGCGGTGATGCGACCCCGCGTGCGGACCAACTAGTTTTCATGAAAAGGTTGATAGAAAAATATGATGGTGACTCCCTTCCCAAATTAAACTCAAATTTCTATACTACAATTTATCTTTCTAATTTTTATGACACCTGTTCCATAAACAAACAAATATGTGTTAGGTACAATTAAAATTTGTATTATTTTTTAAATCAATTATAATTAGCATCACATTTTTGTTGTCTATTGTGGAGGGGTAAAATATTGACCCAAAACCTAGAAGTGTTGGCCCAAGGCTCAAATTCAAAGTCCAGCCAAGCAACCCGAATCAAAAGAAAAACCCAAATCATTGATAGGTCCAATAGCGTCATGTGACCAAAGCCTAAGTAAAATCACATTCTAGAATAAGATCTACAGAATCTTCAGAAATAGAAGCATAGGTCTGACCAACATAAACGACACAACCATTCGCTGAACCTAATCAGACGGATGGAGCTTCGACAAGTTGGCCACTAAACGCCTAACATAATCTGAATCGCACACAGTAAGATAATCCAACGGCAAAGGATCAAAGCAACCTGACCACTTGCCCGGCCAAAGTCTGGCAGTAACCAGAACCCTTAGATAAAGATCCTAATCCAACAGTCAAGGCCAGGACAATAATACAATAAAAGAAAGAATAAGGAAAAATAAAAGGGAAAATAAAATCTTTCTTCCTAAACAAATATTATATAGGTGATCATATTTCTGACTTGATCGTCGGAGGGTCCTTTTGACCATACTTGGTTGGAAGTGATCACTGAATAGTTGGTTTCTCTTTACAGAGTAAGCATTTCGTCTTGCATTCCCTGTGGAGAATATTTCTACCTTCTACACCAATAATAATGTGAATTATTATTGTACTTAATAAAAAAAATTATACATCTATGTTGCACATTTGCGATTAAGAATAATCTAGAATAGTTGTATGCTGAGTTCAATTGATTTTACACCATTTTTCAAATTGATTATACAACGTTAATCATGTTTGTGGACTATAATAATGTAAATTTTGTCTTAGTTAAGAGAATGTTATACATATGTAGCTATTGCATAATTGCGATTAAGAATCATTGAGAAGGGCTATGTGTTAGGTTCAATTGAATTTTTGTACCTTTTTTTTTCTTTTTGATCAGCAAAATGAAAAATTTTATTGATGAAATGAACATACATTGCATATGACACTACATCAATAAAGAAGATGAAGAGTAAGGAGCATCCTAACATTGCTCCCTAATTTCAATTAGGTTGACATTAAGAACAACACCCAATTATATACTAGCTCAAGCCAAAAATTGGTGAGATACCCAAAAAAAAAAAAAAAAAAAAAAAAAAAAAAAAACAAACAAACAAACAAACAAAAACAAATTAGCTAAACAAACAACAAATCACAAGATGAGTTCACAACCAAAACAGACAAACACAACTAATGGAAACACTACACCAATCAGCAGTAACAACTAAAATTCACTTCCACATCCCTTCATCCCAAGCTGCTAACCTGTAGTAGTGGCAAACTAGCTCAAACTGATTATATAACGTTAATCATGCTTATGTAATATAATAATGTGAATTGTCATCTTAATTTATAAAAAAAAAGTTGTAAATATATGGCGATTACATATTTATGCAGAAGAGATTTTACTATAATTATTGCAAGCATTACGAGTTAGGCACATCATTATGAAAGATTTATAGTGAGTATATAAATAAGAGATCAAATCCACCTAAAAATTAGGCAAAAATATTGGAATTATCATTTTCCCAATGGACGACAATGTACGGATGGATTCTCTTGGTTGAATTAATGTTGGGGGGGTTACACAAAGTCTCCCGCTAGAATAGGAGGAAAAAAAAAAAACTACAAGTAAATCTTGATAGAGTAAAAAAAATTCAAATGTATACGATTGATGAACCCGTAACGTAATGTCTCTTATTGAAGTGTATGCGATTGATGTTGGATTTCATATTCAAGCAAATTGCCGAGAAATTGCTTGGGTATGAAATCCAACATCAGAATAATTGTCTAATACATGAAAAAGAATGTGGAAGTAATCATTGAGTAAGAGTTACACAAGTTTAAAAATCCTAATGCAGAATATCGATTGAGTGATTGTAGAAGAATTTATAGAGTTTGAAATCTTGTTTCAGACCATAATTTTAGCATTTTCTAACAACAAATTTACTTAGATCATGTTTTTTCATCACAACAACATTTTAGGGTTGATATTTTTCCAATATCAGAACTTTGAAGTGTTATAAGAAGTTTGAATGTGGATGGATGATGACAGTGACACCTTGATATTAATCTCAAATCTATGTTCTATAATTCTCAATTTTAAAATGGTCATGCTCATTTTTCCATCATAGGTCACTACAAGAAAAGGGGGTTTAAGAGACGGAACTTTTTGCGACGGCACATTTGCCTTGCCATCGCAAAAAATGTGACCTTTTGAGACGACACAACTTGCCGTCGCAAAAAATGTGAGTTTTTGAGACAGCACAACTTGTCGTCGCCAAAAAATGTGACTTTTTGAGACGGCACAGCTTGCCGTCGCAAGAATGTGATCTTTTGAGACGGCACAACTTGCCGTCACCAAAAAATGTGACTTTTTGAGATGGCACAGCTTGCCGTCACAAAAAATGTTACCTTTGAGACGGCACAACTTGCCGTCGCAAAAAAAATGTGACTTTTTGAGACGGCACAACTTGCCGTCACAAAAAATAGAGTATTTGCGACGGCAGAAATTGCTGTCGCATAAAAAATAGAGTTTTTGCAACAGTACCAGTTGCAGCCGCAAAAAAAAAAAAAAAAAGTTTTTTTCGACCTTAATAGGTACCGTTGCACAAAAAAAAAAAGTAAAAAATATATATACATATATATATTGTGGCTTTGAGACAGCTTCATATATATATAGTCACAAAATGGTTTAAATAAATGCAACGGTATTTTTCTATCACAAAAAAAAAAAAAAAAACGACGTCGTCTTACTCTTTTGAACATTTCTCTTTTCACCCATTTTTTCATCTTCCTATCTCTCTGTCTCTCTTCTCTCTCTCTCTCTCTCTCTCACTCATTACTTTTCTATGTCTGTTTATCTCTCTCTTTCTCTCTATGTCTCTGTCTCTCTTCTTTTTCTCTCTCTCACTCATCACTCTTCTTTGTCTGTCTGTCTCTCTCTCTCTCTCTTTCTCTCTATGTCTCTCGTTCATCTCTCTTCTGTCTATCTCTCTCATCTCTCTTCTCTTTATCTCTCTCACTCATCTCTCTCTGTCTCTCTCTCGTTTATCTCTTTCGCTCTTTTTTTCTCTCTCTCTCTCTTTGTCTATATCTTTTCACCCATTTTTTCATCTTCCTCTCTCTCTTCTCTTTCTCTATCTCACTCATCACTCTTCTCTCTCTGTCTATCTGTCTGTCTCTCTTTCTCTCTCTCTCTCTCTCTGTGTCTCTCACTCATCTATCTCTTCTCTCATCTCTTTTCTCTCCCTGTCTCTTTTGCTCATCTCTCTTCTCTATATCTCTCTCATCTCTCTTCTCTCTATCTCTCTGTCTCTGTCTCTTTTTCTGTCTCACTCTCTATCTCTTTATCTTTCTCTCTCTCTCTCTCTCTCTCTCTCTCTCTCTCTCTCTCTCTCCCCTACTATTTCCTTTTTGTCTTCTCTATTTACTAAGCTCCCTCTCGATTTATCTATCCACTACAAGAAAATACAGTTTTAGCGACCACTTTGTCTCTTTCTCGCTCATCACTCTATCTCTCTCCTCTATCTGTCTCTCACTCATCTCTCTCTCTCTCTCTCTCACCACCCATCTCCTTTACCACCTTCACTACTACTGCAAACGTCATTCCACTACCACCATTACTACCACTGTCGCCACTTTACCTCTACGACTACCATTACTACTACCATTGCCACCACTCCACTACCACCACTACCACTACTGCCACTACTACTACCATTACCTCTCATTCACCCCTATCACTCCATCTACTCTACCACTACCACAATTTCACCACTAATCTCCTTCGCCATCACCACCTCCACCACCATCATCTCTTATCCACCACCTTCACCACTACTGTCGCTCCCTCTCCTCTACCACAAAAAATTAGTTCATGACTTTTAATAACAAAAAAAAATGGGCAGCAGAAAAATATTTTTCATTGACCACAGAAAATTAACTTTTATTTAAGTGGAAAATATTTTTCATTAAAATATTACCCCTACTTCTACCAAATAAAAAATAATAATATTTTTTTTCATTAAAATAAAAATGAAACAAATAAATTTTCAATCTTAGTAACTAAAAAAAAAGAAATTGTTTTAAAAAAATTCATTAACTACAAAAAAATATATATTTTAACAAAAAATAAAAAATTTTGACGATGGCAACCCCTTCGCAAAAAAAAAAAAAAAAAAAAAAAAAAAAAAAAATAGGGAAATTGAGATCGATAAGAAATTGAAAACAGGGGTAGGAGGAGGGACATGCAGTCGAGGCTCGGTGGAGTTAGAGTCTGTTATTTCTATCGGGGAATCATTAAGGTCAAGGAAGAGAATGAAAGGACAGCGATAAGGAGCCATGTCTTATGTCTTTCTTTCTTTACTCTTTACTCATCTCTCTCTCTCTCTCTCAAGTTTCTTTCTCTATTTCTTCTTGTTTTTGGATTTGAATCTACATCTAGGGTTTTGATCGAGTTCAAGGTACTCTCTCTCGGAAGTTCTACTCTCTGTTTCTATCTTCCTTCGTTTATTCTTATTTTGCGATTTGAATCTACTCCTAGGGTTTGGATCAACGAATGACCTGTGCAATATTCAAATTTGATGATTTCTGTTATTCAATGAATGCAATTCAATTTTATGTCTTCATTTTTATTTTTTCTTGTTGCTTCCTAAGCTTGAAAATTCAGCATGTTTTTGTTTTGTCTGATCATATTTCTCCATTTGCCTCTGTTTATCTACTTAGAAATTGTCAAAAACTAGAATTGAAGAAATTGAGTTTTATTCTTTAGCTCTGTTATTAGTCCCTTAGAATGAAAATTAGGATAGGATTTGTGCACATAACTAAGATGTTCTATAAAGGGAAAATTGTTTTTCCCAAGTCTTTATTGTAGTCATGGAAGATTTTCAGAATCATGTTTGAAGTCTTACACATCAAATGGGACTCATGTTAGCCAAGTCCAACAGATTGATTATCAAAAACCTTGCCTTGCTTCTGCACTGGCATACATTCTGGCATATGAATCTTGTATAATATGACAATTATGGATGCATCAGTACAACACAAAAAAAAAAAAAAATTAAGGAAGATAAAAAGGGATCATAAAAATAAGTAGTCAGATCTCAGCTGAATTCAAAAAACTCACATCAAAGTTTCCTATATAACCTTACAAGCTAGGAATACCTTCTTTAATTTCATAGTTCATCTTAAAAAAATGAGGTTTTAGTTGTAATAGTCCATGAATAAAAGTAAATTTGCTGTTCTTAAGTTGTATATAGATTTTAATAACATTTGGACATTTTTCCCAACTTGTAAGTTCCCACTTCAATTACCCAAATTCAGTCCATTTGCCAACATAACAAAACACAATGACGCTTATTCACTTCCAACTAAGTTATGAGCTCATTATACTAACATTTTATCTTCCATAAAACAAATTAAACAATCAAATTTTGAATGTTAAACAGAGCTCAAAATTAAATAAACACACAAATGTTGGATAGAAACTCTACGTTCTTGGAGCATAGTAATCACAAACTCATTATCAATTAATCAAAGTTAGTGAAGCCACATGTTATGCTAGACCTAGTTTCAGTACATGTTTTTGCCTCCCCAGGTCCCAAAAGATGCAAAATTTATAAATAGCATTTTTTAATGAAACTTATTAATACAACATTCACATGTTTCTTTCAGTGCAAAATTTGGAACCAAACAAAAAAAGAAGATGATTTGTATATATTTAATAAATTAATGCTAAGAAAATTGTTGTTGCATTTAATTCTACTTTCATGTTAAAGTAATTTGTGTAAGCTATTGGGGTCTACTTTTTTGCACTCCATGTTTGTGAGGTAAATGGTGCACTAAATGCCATTTCATGTGGCAGAATTGGTCATATTTTAGGGAACCCTAGTTGCAGAAAGTCAAGAAAACACTTTTACAACATCTAAGACATGCACTACAGTGTTAAAGAGCAACTTGATGATGTAGCTTAATATGTAGCTTTTGTAAGCATGCATGAAGAAAACTTATTTCCTCAATGACATTTTGTTATGCGTACTGAACTGTGTGAACTTTGACTATTGGGTTTAAACAGAAAAAATAAAAAAGTTTCAAGGTTTTAAACTCAAAAGTTAGGAACAAGAAGGTATAGGAAAAAACATAAGGAAAAGGATAAAAAAGGTAGAGGGCTTTGCAACTTCCTGACAAAAATCTTGATAAATGGATATATCCTCAGTGAAAATTCTATGCTTCTGAGTTAAAACTTTAGGCTTCGGAGTGGTACTTCTCTTCTTGCTAGTTGCCACCTCTGGCTAAGATGACTGCTTCAGTGGTTCTTCCATTTGTAGTTTTTACCAACGTAGTTGGCTGACCTCTTTCATTCGTTTTTGTTTATTTCAGTATTCTTATGTTTGGTATATGGCCCGTTTTTGCAGGTCTAAGAATGGTAGATGCTTAGTATAACTTAAATGAGCAACCAAATGAAGGTAGGCTGTTCTTTTGGTTCTTCAACTCCATTTTTCTGGGCAATGGTTTAACTATTGACTGCTAACCCAACTATGCTGTTTCAATATATGTTATAAGGGCATACTCACCAGTCAGACAAATAAGGTTGTTGACATCTAGCATGCTATAGGTTGTCTAATTTGATGACATCCCAAAAATTGAAATTTCAGAAAAGTGTTGATCTCTATGGCATATGATACAAATTAAATGGTAAAACTGGAGTGCTACAGTTGCACAGGTTTCATATCCATTTTATTCTGAATCTTCCTTATCATGTGCAGGCAATTTTGTAACTAGTTTTGAATGTTATATTCTGCTGAAGAAAGATGGTAAAACCATTTGTCGGACACGATGCCTTAATCCACTTATTCAAATGTACGAGTATTGTCCTTTACATTTTGTATGCTAATTTGTTGGTTGTTTTTTGGACTTTCTTACATCCAATACTGAATTTACCATTTTAGGTTGGTTCTTTGCGTGTTAGGTTGATCTTTGACTTGTATTTTGGTGCGCTTTTGTAGAGATTACAAGCCTGTCTCTCATTTTATGCAATACAATATCACTTTCCATGCAGGTTACTGTAGATACCCCATTTTTGACCGTCCTCGAGACTTGGACGTCACCGCTTGGAACACTCGGTGATTATTCATGTATGTGTTCGTTTAGAGTTCCCGGAGGTTTCGGCTCAGGCGCCCTACCTCAGGATCTCCGAACTTGACCGTTTAGTGTCTGGTTTCACACCGAACACTTATGTTTTGCCTTTAGACCCCCTGCATTCAGAATTAAAGGTTAGAAGATTTTCCTAAAGGCTTTGAAGGATATTGAGAGCTAAAACCATCTTCCTTACTCCTTTGATCTTCAAATCTTCTTCAACAATACATACACAATATATACACCATTAGAGCTTGTTCTTGAAGCTTTTTGTTGAAGTTTCAAACCATATTTCATAAACTTCAGGGTGTTTGGAATCAAGTTTGATCAACAACCATACATACTCTTTAAAGAGGTATAACGCTTATCATCTTTTTCCTTTGTTTTTTTACTAATCATCTTCTTCATTTTCCTTGAGTGTGTGCACTATTGGAGGCCACTTTCAAGAGCTAAAGTATGTGATTCCTAATCCACAAAAAGGGAGGGGTTAGCCTCCCCTCCTCAAGTTTGCTTGTCTAGCTTGTTCTCTCTTATTTTTGTTCACTTTCTTCCATTTTTTGAAGTAGTTTGGTCATTATTTTTTCGGGCTGTTTAATTCATTTAATTAGTTTATGCTTTGAATATCATGTTTGTCGTGCAAGCTTGCTTGTCTAGCTTGTCCTCTCCTCTTTTTGTTCACTTTTTTCCCCCTTGTTGAAGTAGTTTTGTCATTGTTTTTTTGGTTTTAGGGGCTATTTGATTCATTTCATTAGTTTCTGTTTTGAATATCATGTTTGTAGTGCCGTAAGTCCTTATGAATTTGGTTGTTTAGGCCTTAGACACCAATCCATTTGTGTTGATAGTCTTGTTTACTTAGTTTTCAAGTAAAGAGTCTCACTTTTATAATAATCAACTTTGTGTAATCAGCTCTGCAACCTCCTTTCATTCTTTGTTTTTTGATCAAAGAGTTGTGTTTAACAAAAGGTTGTTGTTCAAGCATAAGAAAGAGATCCTCCGTGCTTAATGGTTTAATCCCTCCGGAGGTTCATTACCAAGGCATTACATCTCTCTTATGCTAAACACGACCTTTTGTTTGTTACTCCTCTTTATCACCGGTGTATTTACTTCTAAGGGACTAACTTTTTAGTTAGGCCCTTGGAAATCACAAAAGAAGGTTTCATTATAGCTTGTTATCAAGTTTGGGTTTAGAGTCCTTATCACTCATTATGGGTTTGGCTATGTCATTATCGCTCTTTTGAGTTTGACTAGTCATTATCGCTCATTTTGGGTTAGACTCCGAATCTCTTATCACTTGTAAATGAGTTTGACTCATTTTTTGTAATTTCTCCCGAAAAAATGGGTTTGAAAGGCTCACTTCTCGGGTTTTTTTTTTTTGATCGGCAAAAAAACCTTTATTGATGAACAAAGAACTTATTACATCAAGAAAGGAAGAAAAAAGATAAAGAAATGGAATGGTAAGTTGAAAAAGGCTAATAAAATCGGCTTAAAATCGATCAAACCAACATAAAGAAGATTAATAAAATTGATTGGATTTGGTCAGACGTTATGCCGAATCCATCGCTTCTAGAGTTATCACATATTAATTTGTGATGTTTGATGATCCTCGAGGCATGTCTACCTTCCTTGTTGAATTAATTTCATAATATGAGGGAGTGGTAGTGTGTCTTTCATTGCATTAATTAATTTTTTTGTCCCATTGTGTCCAAAACCATCACGCAATCAACTTGAGACCGTTGATGGTTTCGGAACCGAATCCGCTTTTTTCTTGAGTTTTTCCATGATAGAGCAGAGCAGAAGGAACAAACATGGCTTAAAAATGTTCTATTTGCATTGTTTTCACCTTAGAGCACAAAAACATTTTTCTGCAACAAAATAAGGCACAACCGAATTTATTTGGGCTTGGCCTGGCCTCATTTGGGGCCAGCGGGGCTCCAATGCATGGTAAACAGAGCACTCTTGTTAAAATAGAGAGCAGTGGCTGAGGGTGAAACATAACAGATTCCCAAAGGATAGACAGAGCAGTTTCTGAAGACTGTTTTCATTGGCGTGCATGCAATCCTTGTGCATTCTTTACATATTTTTGTTGTAATAAATTAGATAGTTATTTATTATTCATTTGGATTTGTAATAAGCAATTAGTTTAGACACTTGGACATTCGGACCCTCTTGTGCGAGGGCCAAATATGTAATAATGTGTATATGTCTTCCAACCTCCATTTCTTTCTCCCTTTTATTTACTCGCTTATGATGGATTGCATATAGGATTATCTTTTCTTTAGCATTTTTCATGACTTGCATCCATTCGTTTTGCACTATGAGGGGTTCGGCTCATCATACTCATCAATGTCAAATTCAAGTCCTTACTTGAGTACGTGCTTAAACTGCATGATATCAAATTAATTCATGTGCCATACTAGTAACCGAACCTATTAATTGCATGTTGAATGTATTACATTAGTCATGTTGCATTACTTAGGATCATGCATTTTTCTGCTTATTTTTGTTTCCTTTGGCTTGCCTCGGAGCACTAGGTAAGCGTTTTTGCTTTAGTATATTGCATATGTGCGATTGTTGCCATGTCAAGCATGTTTACCATGAGGCTAAGTGCTTAATTGATATATCTCTTGAATGCCTGTGGATGGAGGCTTTTTTGCTTAAGTTGGGACAACTTGACAAATGTACATATGAGGTCACTTTTTTAAAAGTAGTACATATCCAAACACTTTTTCAAAACAAATATGGAATCGAAGTGTTCCAACTTTTGTGAACTAGTTTATATTTGTTTGACAACACATAGTAAAGATAGCATAATAATCGGAACAAGAGCATATATTGTACATAAGAATCATATCATGATTAGTAGAGGTCGATCTTTGATCGGGTGAGTGGGGTGCTCAATTCATGAACCTTCCTTCTCATACCTACGTTTCTAAGCCAAGACACTTTGGTGATGACCAGATAAGTGGCCTTTGGCATGAGTCATGAGTTTCCTAAATTTTTCAAAAATATTTAGGTGGCGACTCTGTAATCTAACAATGCAGTCTATTTTTTGCATCTTCGACGATAAATGGATTTTTCTCAAGATTTGCCAGAATTGGACTTATTTGTATTTATCTATTTCATATTGCACTCATGAAATCAAATTCAGAACCACGAGAGTCCGAACTATAGGGCTATCGTATCCGAGGAGACTAAACCCCTCTGAGGAGCACGAAAAGCAAGCTACAGTCCGGAAGGATTGCTCATATACCAAAAGTTAAGCAGACTAGAGAAATCACCGAGAAAAGTTTGGATTTGGAACCAACTTGTAGTGAGGTAATACATTTTCAGCTTTGATCTACTTTTTTGCTTATTTGATTAAATCTGATGTTTGTTTAGGTGGCAGTTGTTAGACATACGTAAGTGAAGCTATATGAATGTGTAGAGGCAATATTTGTAGATGAACACCTGTATAGATGTATTTAAGTCCATACAAGTGTATGTATAGGTGTATTCCAAAATATGTACTTACATAGGTTCATAGGTATGACTTAAAAGTATGATTGATGGATATCACTTTCTAGTTTACTAAATTAAAGTTAGTAGCATGTACAAATTATTGTCATGAGTTTTAGCAGAACTAACAGGTTAGTATAAAGTTGGCTAAGGACAGAGTGGCTCAGTAGTATGAACTCTCTTTGGTGGCACTCGTACATTTTTTTGTTTTTCCTGTTTTAACAGATTTTAAATACCTCAAAAGGTTTAATAACAATCGAGTTATACAAAGAAGGTTCTCACGAGGGTGGTTAATGAATTTATTGACTTATGGTGGGTACTGGACTCAACTCTACTATATATCGATCCGTTATTGTGGATTCTTATTTTCATTGTTCACATGGCTAACCTTGTTGGTTAGCCAAATCCTTATTTAGTTATTTGCTTACTGCACTTTCTTCCATGTACATATTTAATCACTTAGTGTTCTTTAGACAAGTTAACAGTAGTGAGATGAGAGAGTTTAGTGTTTTTGTGGTCTTTATGCTTCTCCAACATGTCATCACATAATTTTTTTAGAATCTATCATTTAACTTGAACCTCATGCTTTGCCTTCAGTCAAGCAAAGCTATGGAAATGTCATGACCCAAACCCGCCCCTATGGGTTTAGCACCGTAACCGGCCAGTAATCCGAGATTACCGAAGGCCTGCTTAACAGTAAGATAGTAATACAGAGTACAGGGGCTGGCGGAAGCCAAAATAGTAATTAAAAGATGTCCAATGAGCTGTGGCAGTCTGTATGCAAAAAGACTTTTTTTAAAACATATTCACATTCAGAACAAAACAGTACTATACATACATATACAAACATTCGGGTTAGGACCAAATCCCTACCATTACAGTACAATACGAGTCTATACAATACAGAGACAGAAAGGGAGAATCTAAAACACCCCGAAGCAGCCTTAGCTTGGCAGCACTTGGAACCTCAAGGTGAGGCACGATGGTTGGCTTGACAAAACAAGAGCTAATCCGACGATCCTAGCTCCGGTCCGGTGCCTGAACACCTACATATATATATAAACAGCAAGCTAAAGCCCCGTGAATAACATATGCGTAAAGAGGTTAAGAATGAATGTCCTTTCAGTATTGAAAACAGTCATTTATCAGTATATCAGTCATTCAGTTTTGTGGCTCATAAATCATGCCATAACAGTCATTCAGAAACTATAATAGTCATATGTGGTACATCCAATAGCAAAACAATACAGTAGGTCTTAACAGACCGAGCAGTCAACGATTGCCATCATACCAGTAAACAGTAGTGATTCCAAACATGGGAACCGACAGAGATCTCTGTAACAGTAGCGGTAACAGTTCAGTAATAGGAAATTGCTATGGATGCCACGAATACAATTCAAAAATAGGACAAACATTCATTCAGTAAACAGTGTCATTTCATAAAGCAGTACAGTCATTTGTTCAGAAAATAATCTCAATTGAACATATCTTTACAACATTGTTCCTCACCGAATTCTGGGCTACAGATAAGCTAGAGCGTCCTCGGATGCCAACCCTATACAGTTACAGAATGAACACACACTAAACTACACAGTTGGGAAATAATAACTTAGTCCCTAATTTGCCTCGGTGTGGTTCTACATCAATATCCTCATTAAGATGCCTTAAACTAGGCCTAGGAGTGCCTAGGATGGAATGAGGATGCAAACATGCACTTTAAAACACTTTTCAGAATTTTCAGAAAACAGAGGTCTCGTTCGAGCGTGGCTTTCTACGCTCGAGCGGACATGCAGACAAATGAGCTCCGCTCGAGCGTGACTTCCGTCACTCGAGCAGACTGTAAGCTACAGTAAAAGTACTAGATGCACAAAAATCAAGCTCGACGGGTGCTCGATCCACGCTCGAGCGTGAGACACAAGTCCTCGCTCGAGCGTGAACTCTCTCGCTCGAGCGGACTGTAAACACATGCAAAGTACTAGATAAACGCATTTCACGCTCGAGAGTCACTTTCCTTGCTCGAGCGGACTGCATGAACACAAGGCGTACGCTCGAGCGTGGAGTTCCTCGCTCGAGCGTGAGTCCAAAATCTGGAATTTCCAGATTTGAACCTCAAGCTCAAAACTCAACTTTAATGCATCAAAACTCAACCTCTTGGGCCCATATTCTGGAAAAACACTTTAAACCTATAATATAACATGTTTTGAAGATCAATTTGTAAAATCAAAGCCCAAGGGTGAGTCAATTAAACACCATTTTCAAATAAAACATCAAGAACATGATGAACATGCAACATGCATGAATTTAATCAACTTCAAAGCTTCCAAAGCATGATCAAATTAGTTAATTCACTCCCAAACATGATGAATTCATGGACTATAACCCAAATATGGACATGCATGCAATAATTTCCATGAAAACAACTCTAAACTTCAATATATGCACATGCATGCATGGTTCAAGCTTCAATTCAACAATTTAAGCCAATTCTAGACTCAACTCACTAAACTTCTATGAATCATGCAAGATATAACTCAAATGCAAGCTCAAGAAGATGGTTCTCCTACCTTAGGCCTTGAATTACAAGTGTAGAAGCTCAATTATGCAAGACTCCTTCAATTTCTTTAAGTTTCCAAGCAAAACAAGATGAAAACAATTCTCTCCTACGTCCCTCTCTCTCTAGTCGGTTGTGTATAAGGAAATGAGCTGAGGAAATGTTGTATCAAAAGTGTAATAGACTTTAAACATAATTTGATAAGTGGCCCACTATCATGGCATTTTGGTGAATAAGTCCAACTCTTGTAAATTAGCATTATTTAATCCAATTTAAACATACCAAATCAAATTTCAACTAAATATATCATAAAATCACATAAATCCCAATTAGCATAAAACATTAACTAATTTCGGATTCGGCCGCCGATAAGGCCTTCAATTTGCAGTTTAAAACATAAAACACAAACATATAATTTAATAGTCAGACAGATAGACATGCATTTAAACTAACACACTCAATCAATTCGCTCATAATTTCAATCAATTCAATTACTTATCATGATCAGTCTCAGTTTAGCAGAAATCAGTAAACAGTGGTGAGGGTTGTCACAGTCTCTCCTCCTTATAAAGAGTTTGGTTCTCCAAACTCGAATTACCTTCATTTTGAAAGAAAACAGGATTTAGTGGGAGCAATTCAAGATATCTCCTCATCATATCATCTTCTCTCTCCCATGTGGCATACACGCCACCATGGTTTTGCCAGTCAACTTTCACTAACGGAATCTCTTTATTCCTTAACTTCTTGATCCGTCTGTTCACAATCTGAATAGGCTGTTCTTCGTAAGTGTATTCATCACTTAGCACTACATGGGTAGGCTTAATAACATGGAAGGGATCCCGAAGGTATTCCCTCAACATTGAAATATGAAACACGTTATGCATATGCTCCATTTCAGGAGAAAGCGCTACTTGATACGCTACCGGATTAATCTTCTCAATAATCTCATACGGTCCGACATATCTTAGCGCTAGCTTATCCTTGACTCCAAAACGAGTCTGGCCCTTCATCGGTGTCACTTTTACAAAAACATGATCGCCTACTTCATACTCTCTGTCTTGCCTTCGAACATCCGCATAACTTTTCTGTCGGCTTTGTGCGGTTTTCAATCTCTGTTGAATCAGTTTCACCTTTTTCGGTAGTTTCTTGTACAATCTCGGGCCCAAGCAAAGGCCCATCTCCAACTTCTGTGCAGCAAATCAGAGATCGGCATTTTCTGCCATACAAAGCCTCAAAAGGCACCATACCAATACTTGAATGAAAACTGTTGTTGTAGGCGAATTCAGTCAACGGTAGATGACTTTCCCAATTTTCTTGGAAATCAAGAACACACATCCGCAGTAAATCCTCTAGAGTCTGGATGGTTCTTTCTGACTGACCATCTGTCTGAGGATGGTATGCACTACTCAGTCTCAGTTCAGTGCCCAATGCTGTCTGCAAACTTTGCCAAAATCTTGATGTAAACTTCGAGTCCCTATCAGAAACAATGGACACAGGCACTCCATGCAATCTAACAATCTCATCAATCCGCATTATAAATTGTTTGAACAGGTAAGGAAATGAGCAGGATTTAGTCAATCTATCAACAAATAAACCCAAATTGGAATCTATACCTTTACTGGAGCGAGGTAAGACCACAATAAAATCCATAGTGACATGTTCTCATTTCCACTCCGGTATCGTTGCAGTAAACCTGCGGGTCGTTGATGTTCGGCTTTAACTTGTTGGCAATGAAGACATTTCAATACAAAATCAGCAATCTCTTTCTTCATTCCCGGCCACCAGAAATTCAATTTCAAGTCTTGGTACATTTTCGTATTTCCTGGATGGATAGACAGTTTCGAATTGTGGCCTTCTTGCAGAATTCTTCTTTTCAGTTTAGAATCACTTGGTACACACAATCTTTCCTGAAATTTCAACACATTATTCTTAAATTTGAAATCCGACCTCGGTTTAGACTCTCGTTCTTCGATGATCTTCTTCAAAAAGTCATCATGTTGTTGTTTCTCTTTAATCTCTTCAATCAGTGCCGGTTGAGCTGAAATAGCAGCTAAGGTTCCACCTTGTTCACGCAAAACAACCTCAACTTCAAATTTTTCAAGGTCACATAGCAACTCTTTCTGTCCGGTGAGTAAACAGGCTAAATATCCAATCGATTTCCGACTCAATGCATCGGCAACGGTGTTAGCTTTCCCCGAATGGTACAAAATTTGCAAATCATAATCTTTTATCAGTTCTAACCATCTCCGCTGCCTTATGTTCAGTTCTTTCTGTGTGAAGAAATACTTTAAACTCTTGTGGTCTGTGTATACCTCACATGTAGCCCCATAAAGGTAGTGGCGCCAAAATTTCAGTGCAAACACCACTGTAGGAAGTTCTAAATCATGGGTCGGGTAGTTCTTTTCATGTGGTCTCAGTTGTCGGGAAGCATATGCAATAACTCTCCCATTCTGCATTAAAACACACCCCAAACCCTTATGAGAAGCATCACTATATACAGTATAACCATCCATACCTGAGGGTAAGGTGAGGATTGGTGCAGTCACTAGTCGAGTTTTCAACTCTTGAAAAGCTGATTCCCTCTGATCAGTGCAGTCAAATGATATCCCCTTCTAAGTCAGCTGTGTCAGTGGTAGGACAATTTTGGAGAAATCTTTGACAAACCTTCTGTAGTACCCGGCTAAGCCTAGAAAGCTTCGGATTTTAGTGACATTTGTCGGTATAGGCCAACTCACTACTGCTTTAATTTTCTGCGGATCAACTGAAATTCCATCCTTACTGATCATATGCCCCAAAAACATAACATTGTCAAGCCAAAATTCACATTTAGTCAGTTTAGCATACAGTTTCTGTTCTCTTACGATCTGTAGGGCAATTCTCAAATGATGTTTATGTTCCTCCGTGCTTTTGGAATAAATTAAAATGTCATCTATGAATACAACAATAAAGTCATCAAGGAATGGTTTAAAAATTCGGTTCATAAGGTCCATAAATGCAGCAGGTGCATTGGTAACTCTGAAAGGCATAACTAAGAATTCATAATGTCCATACCTCGTTCGAAATATAGTCTTTTCAATGTCCCCTGTCTTGACTTTCAACTGGTGGTATCCAGATCTAAGGTCAATTTTGGAGAACACTTGGGCACCCTGTAACTGGTCAAATAAATCATCAATGCGAGGCAATGGATATTTATTTTTCACTGTTACCTTGTTCAATTCACGGTAGTTAATGCAGAGTCTCAGTGAGCCGTCTTTCTTTTTCACAAATAAGACTGGCGCGCCCCACGGTGAAGTACTGGGCCTGATGAACTTCTTCTCTAACAGTTCTTGCAGCTGAACTTTCAACTCTTTCAATTTGGTAGGTGCCATTCTGTACGGAGCTTTAGATACAGACTGTGTACCCGGAATCACATCAATGGTGAACTCAATCTCCCTATCAATCAAATCCCCTGGCAAATCATCTGGAAAAACATCTGGGAATTCTCTGACTATAGGAATATTGTCCACATTAGTTTTATCATCAGTAGGTACAGTCAATACAGAACATAGATACCCTTTACATCCCTTTCTAATCAATTTAAAAGCTTTCATGGATGAAATCAGGCATGAGAGAGGTACTACTCCAACTCCATTAAACAAAAATTCAGGCAGTCCGGGTGGACAGAAAACAACTTGTTTTGTTACATAATCTATGGTAGCATGGTATTTTGTTAACCAATCTATTCCCAATATCACATCAAAATGATCTATATTCAATGGCAGTAAATCAATATACAGATGAACATCCCCAACAATAATTTCACATGCAGGGTACATATAAGCACAAGTCATGGATCCCCCAACAGGTGAAGATACAACTAACAGATAGTTCATGGGTTCCAATGGTCTATTCAATTTTCGTGAAAAAGCATGCGATACATATGAATGTGTAGACCCTGAATCAATCAAAACATATGCATTTTGAGCACAAATTGAGAGTATGCCTAACATAACGGTCTCGATATTCTGTACATCTCCCGGTACGAGTGCGAACACTCGGCCTTGCCTCATAGGCTTTTTTCTAGTCGCTTTGGGGTTGGGTTTTGGTGGAGCAATTGATGCTGCTGCGCTTGGTGTAGCTTTGCTATTGCCTTGGCGAGCAGAAGGGCAATCTTTAACCATGTGGCCTACCTTGCCACACCTGTAACAAGCACCAGAGAGTTTATAACAAACCCCCTTATGATTTTTACCACATTCAGAGCAGGGCGGTATAGAACGGTTTCCTTGACTAGAACTGGTTGTTGACCCTGTATTTTGCTTTTTGTTTAACGAACTATTCCGGCCTTTCTTAAACTTGAAGCCTCGCCTCTTACCACGCCACTTGGTTCCCGGTGTCTCAGCCTGTTTCAGTGCCTCGATGTTCGACTCAGCCATTATTGCTCGGTCAAGAACATCCACATACTTAAGCAGTTTCAAAACATTAATTCTGTCTAGTATTTCCACATTAAGGCCGCCTTCAAACTTCTTGGCCTTCTTGTAGTCAGTGTCCACCATGTGTGGTGCATATCGGGCAAGTTCAGTAAACTTTGATTCATACTCTGCTACTGACATGGTGCCTTGTTTCAGTTGTTCAAATTCAGTCACCTTTCGGTCCCTGACACATTGAGGAAAGTATTTCTCAAAGAAGGCTCCCTTAAACTGAGCCTAATTCATAACAGTGTCGGTGTCACGGACAAGCATCCACCACCGTCTAGCTTCCTCTTGTAGAGTAAAGGTAGCTAATAGCACTTTGTGTGCTTCCGAACATGGAAACACTTCGAATAATTTTTCAGTTTCTAGCACCCACACTTCGGCCTTTAAGGGTTCAAGGCCTCCCTAAAAGGATGGCGGTTTCATCTTGTTAAACTTCTGTGTCAGAGCTATTATATCATCATTAACAGGTGGCTCTAGCTGTACTGGAGGGGGTGGGGGCTGTTGGTTCTGTTGTTGCAGCCTCAAGGCCTTAGTCAACATTTCAACTGTTCTCTCTAGCCTTGCCATTCTGGCCTCAGATGATTCAGTTTCATCAGTAGTTCTTGGATTATCCATTTCACTATAGGCATTTATAGCAATAATAAATATAGGCAGTTGCATACTTAAGCACATTAGCACAGATATTCATGTCATGGCCACACACACTTTTCATGCTCATGCAATGCCCTATTTACTTTTCTAGGACATCCTATAGCTCATTTGGACACGTGTGTGTGGTATAACTCGTGGTTTAGTATTGCTCTGATACCACTCTGTCACGACCCAAACCCGCCCATATGGGTTTAGCACCGTAACCGGCCAGTAATCTGAGATTACCGAAGGCCTGCTTAACAGTAAGACAGTAATACAGAGTACAGGGGCTGGCAGAAGCCAAAACAGTAATTAAAAGATGTCCAATGAGCTGTGGCAGTTTGTATGCAAAAAGACTTTTTTTAAAACATATTCACATTCAGAACAAAACAGTACTATACATACATATACAAACATTCGGGTTAGGGACCAAATCCCTACCATAACAGTACAGTACGAGTCTATACAGTCTATACAATACAGAGACAGAAACGGGGAATCTAAAACACCCCGAAGTAGCCTTAGCTTGGCAGCACTTGGAACCTCAAGGTGAGGCACAATGGTTGGCTTGACAAAACAAGAGCTAATCTGACGCTCCTAGCCTCGGTTCGGTGCCTGAACACCTACATATATATATAAACAATAAGCTAAAGCCCAGTGAATAACATATGCGTAAAGAGATTAAGAATGAATGTCCTTTCAGTATTGAAAACAGTCGTTTATCAGTATATCAGTCATTCAGTTTGTGGCTTATAAATCATGTCATAACAGTCATTCAGAAACTGTAATAGTCATATGTGGTACATCCAATAGCAAAACAGTACAGTAGGTCTTAACAGACCGAGCAGTCAATGATGGCCATCATACCAGTAAATAGTAGTGGTTCCAAACATGGGAACCGATAGAGATCTCTGTAACAGTAGCAATAACAGTTCAGTAACAGTAAATTGCTATGGATGCCACGAATACAGTTCACAAATAGGACAACCATTCATTCAGTAAACAGTGTCATTTCATAAAGCAGTACAGTCATTTGTTCAGAAAATAATCTCAATTGAACATATCTTTACAACATTGTTACTTACAGAGTTCTGGGCTACAGATAAGCTAGAGCGTCCTCGGATACCAACCCTACACAGTTACAGAACGAACACACACTAAACTACACAGTTGGGAAATAATAACTTAGTCCCTAATTTGCCTCAGTGTGGTTCTACATCAATATCCTCATTAAGATGCCTTAAACTAGGCCTAGGAGTGCCTAGGATGGAATGAGGATGCAAACATGCACTTTAAAACACTTTTCAGAATTTTCAGAAAACAGGGGTCTCGCTCGAGCGTGGCTTTCTACGCTCGAGCGGACATGTAGACAAATGAGTTCCGCTCGAGCGTGACTTCCGTCGCTCGAGCAAACTGTAAGCTACAGTAAAAGTACTGGATGCACAAAAATCACGCTCGACAGGCGCTCGATCCATACTCGAGCGTGAGACACAAGTCGTAGCTCGAGCGTGAACTCTTTCGCTCGAGCGGACTGTAAACACATGCAAAGTACTGGATACACGCATTTCACGCTCAAGCGCCACATTTCTCGCTCGAGCGGACTGCATGAACACAAGGCGTACGCTCGAGCGTGGAGTTCCTCGCTCGAGCGTGAGTCCAAAATCTGGAATTTCCAGATTTGAACCTCAAGCTCAAAACTCAACTTTAATGCATCAAAACTCAACCTCTTGGGCCCATATTCTGGAAAAACACTTTAAACCTATAATATAACATGTTTTGAAGATCAATTTATAAAATCAAAGCCCAAGGGTGAGTCAATTAAACACCATTTTCAAATAAAACATCAAGAACATGATGAACATGCAACATGCATGAATTTAATCAACTTCAAAGCGTCCAAAGCATGATCAAATTAGTTAATTCACTCCCAAACATGATGAATTCATGGACTATAACCCAAATATGGACATGCATGCAATAATTTCCATGAAAACAACTCTAAACTTCAAGATATGCACATGCATGCATGGTTCAAGCTTCAATTCAACAATTTAAGCCAATTCTAGACTCAACTCACTAAACTTCTATGAATCATACAAGATATAACTCAAATGCAAGCTCAAGAAGATGGTTCTCCTACCTTAGACCTTGAATTACAAGTGTAGAAGCTCAATTATGCAAGACTCCTTCAATTTCTTTAAGTTTCCAAGCAAAACAAGATGAAAATAATTCTCTCCTACGTCCCTCTCTCTCTCTAGTCGGTTGTGTATAAGGACATGGGCTGATGAAGTGTGGTAATGCTAGCATATAGAGATCAAATAAAAGGCTCATGAAAGTCTACTAAGTGGCATTCTCGTAAATAAGTCCAACTCTAGTAAATTAGCATTATTTAATCCAATTTAAACATACCAAATCAAATTTCAACTAAATATATCATAAAATCACATTAAATGCTAATTAACATAAATCACTAATCAATTTCAGATTCGGCCGCCGATAAGGCCTTCAATTTGCAGTTTAAAACATAAAACATGAACAGATAATGTAGCAGTCAAACAGATAGACATGCATTTAACTGACACACTCAATCAATTAGCTCAGAATTTCAATCAATTCAATTACTTATCATGATCAGTCTCAGTTTAGCAGTAATCAGTGGTGTCATCAGTAAACAGGAGTGAGGATTGTCACAGTCTCCCCTCTTTATAAAGAGTTTGGTCCTCCAAACTCGAATTACCTTCATTTTGGAAGAAAACAGGATTTAGTGGGAACAATTCAGGATATCTCTTCATCATATCATCTTCCCTCTGCCAAGTGGCATACACGCCACCATGGTTTTGGCAATCAACTTTCACTAATGGAATCTCTTTGTTCCTTAACTTCTTGATCCGTCTATTCACAATCTGAATAGGCCGTTCTTCGTAAGTGTAGTCATCACTTAGCACTACACGGGTAGGCTCAATCACATAGAAGGGATCCCGAAGGTATTCCCTCAACATTGAAATGTGGAACACGTTATGCATATGCTCAATTTTAGGAGGAAGCGCTACTTGATACGCCACCGGATTAATCTTTTCAATAATCTCATACGGTCCGACAATATAACAATCGTAAGTTGTTGGAAACTATTTATTAAACTAGTGAACTATGTGTATCTCCTATCTCTCTCTCTCTAGTCGGTTTGATATAAGGAAAGGGACTGAGAAGAAAGTGTCAAAAGCTCCTACTCAAGTCCCAAATATTGATGTAGAGAAAGGCCACTCAATGGCAACTAGGTAAATAAAGCCAACTTATGTAATTTAACATTATTAAATCTAATTTAATCATACCAAATCACATTTCAATTAAATATACCATAAAATCACATAAATTCTAATTAACATAAAACATTAATCAATTTCAGATTCGGCTGCCGATAAGGCCTTCAATTTGCAGTTTAAAGCGCAAAACATGAACAGATCATTCAACAGTCAACAGATAGAAATGCACTTAAGCTATACACTCAATCAATCAATTCAGGATTTCAGTCAATCAGTCAATCAGCCATTTAACATGCTTAATCATAGATTAGCACTAATTAGTGGTGAGGGTTGTCACAGTCTCCCCTCCTTATAAAGAGTTTGGTCCTCCAAACTCGAATTACCTTCATTTTGGAAGAAAACAGGATTCAGTGGGAACAATTCAGGATATCTCTTCATCATATCATCTCCCCTCTGCCAAGTGGCATACACGCCACCATGGTTTTGCCAGTTAACTTTCACTAACGGAATCTCTTTGTTCCTTAACTTCTTGATCCGTATGTTCACAATCTGAATAGGCCGTTCTTCGTAAGTGTAGTCATCACTTAGCATTACATGGGTAGGCTCAATCACATTGAAGGGATCCCGAAGGTATTCCCTCAACATTGAAATGTGGAACACGTTATGCATATGCTCCATTTCAGGAGGAAGCGCTATTTGATACGCCACCGGATTAATCTTTTCAATAATCTCATACGGTCCGACATATCTCGGCACTAGCTTACCCTTGACTCCAAAACGAGTCTAGCCTTTCATCGGTGTCACTTTCACAAAAACATGATCACCTACTTCATACTCTCTGTCTCGCCTTCGTACATTCGCATAACTTTTCTGTCGGCTTTGTGCGGTTTTCAATCTCTGTTGAATCAGTTTCACCTTTTCGGTAGTTTCTTGTACAATCTCGGGCCCAAGCAAAGGCCCATCTCCAACTTCTGCCCAGCAAATCGGAGATCGACATTTTCTACCATATAAAGCCTCGAAGGGCACCATACTAATGCTTGAGTGAAAACTGTTGTTGTAGGCGAATTCAGTCAACGGTAGATGGCTTTCCCAATTTCCTTGGAAATCAAGAACACACAGAGCAATTGGGTGAATTTTATAACTTAAATATGCTTTATATGCTTTCATGAACATGTACAGTTGAATTGTTCTCTGTAAAATATCGAATTTGATGGTTTTATCAACTTTTATTCTTATTTTCTGTTATGATGTGTTTTGTGGTTTTGTGCAAATTGGAATGTGAATGGAATGTAAATAACCCGCTCAGAGCATATTTTATATTAATTAAATTATGAAATAAAGTAAAAAGATGGCGTTTTTGTTCAAAATGTCACTATATCTTGTGACGTCATCAGTTATATTTGACAGAATTATTTAAGCAGATTTAATAGTATACTGGTGTTTATGAAAACGTCACTATAAGTATCAATGACGTTTATAAAACGTCTTATACCTATAGCGACAGCCGTATCAGCGACGTAATGTAAAAACGCCAGTATAGCCTTTTAGCGGCATTTTTACCACTTATAGCGGCTTTTTTGAAACGTCGATAAAGACAATTTTTCCTGTGGTGTCACATGTTACAATTGATATTCCACATCAACCAAGCACATACATTTATATCTATATAATACTTCAGCTATTGTTAAATCATCAGAAATTCAATCAATAGAGACAACATTTTCACTTAGGGGGAGCCGATCAATTCTTGGCTTGGTTGGGGCTAGAGCTGTAGATCAAGCTTTGATGCATGTGAACAAATTCATATAAGCCCATTAGGAGCCCTTTTGAGCTTGATTCATGTGTATAAATTGGTCAAACTTGAACTTCATTCCAAGATTGAGTAGATAGAGAATGGCTCATAAAAGTTGAATAACATTTTGTTGCCGGCTTAAAGGGCTGCTTTCTTAGCTTTTTAGGCTATAAAGGCCAGCTGTTTGGGGCTTTTTTAGCCTAAAATACCAACAAAAAAAAAAAAAAAAGAAGAGAAAAACATAGGGCTTTTAAATAGGTGACAAATAGGGAAGAATGAAAACCTAATTTTTTGTAATTCAAACTCAAATATTTTTACCTCACAGTGGACAACATATTTTTTTAAGCTTAACAATAACATCCAAAAACACAGCTTCATAAAAGTTAAGTTTAGCTTTTGAGCCTATTTTGAAGGTGAAAAAGCAAACAAGCTAAAAACCTAAAAAGTTATACTTTTACCAAACAACGGACCTTCCCAAAGTACAACAACTTAAGCATGTGAATTATAAATTTTAAAAAAAAAAAAAAAACCAAAAACCTCAATAATTTTTAACATACAGAACCAAAAATCCACTAGAGCTACACCATCTTGAAATCATCATTGAAGTAAGATAATAACTTGCCATGGCCAACCATTTCTTTTAGCCATCATGGCAATTTTGAAAGTATTGCATGACGTTTCAAGTAGGGCAAGCCTACTGAGAAGCTTGAGCAGGTCATTGCAAAATTAATTCAAGCTCGAGCTAATCTTATAGTAGCCATCTTCATGTGAGTTAAGTTTTAATTGTTATGATCAAAATTAATTCCCAAATAAACCCATATATAAATGAAGGATTTGTTATGTATTTGTAGATGAAATTATTTGTTATGTATTTATAGATGAAACTTTATTTTTTGATGATGCACCCAGTATGACTGCAACAAAATAAAATAAAATAAAATATGTATTTATATATGTACGGGAAAGAAATAAACCTTCTCGTATAATCCTGTTGATTAAGTCTGCGCTCCTCCAAACGTCGTCACTTTACTCCCTGAAAACACAAACGTGAGCTAGCCGGCGGGTGTGTGCCGGAAACCTCTCCGATGCCTAAGTTAGCAAAATAAACAAATAGAGAAAAAGCTCTGTGTGTTAGGGAATCAAAGTTGTGTTACCTCTCCATAGGTGATGTTGTAAGCTTTTATAGGTTCCGCGTGGCACAATCCTAATAGGACTCTTACTCCTCCATGTAGAGTCCTCCTAGGATTCATACTCCTGAAGATAATGCTTATCCTTCAACACCCCCCTCACTGCATAAACCAAGTGAGATGGTTCTACCATGGTCAGACTTTAACATGACCGAGGTAAGCATGGCTATGTTAAGCCGCAAACTAGACCGAGATAACCTTAGCTCGGCTTTTCCATTCACTGCTCTTACCTTGGGTTTTCTTAATGCTAACCACGGTATGTCTAGACCGGAATAACCAATACTTCGGTCCAAACTGGGATAACTTTGCGAGTGACGACCGAACTTACCGTAAGCTCTTTGGGACCAGAGTAACTTCAGGTCTCTTTCAGACCGGAGTAACTTTACACCTCTCTTGGGCCGGAGTAACTTCATGGCCTTTTTACTCAGCCCTTCGCACTGTGGCCCATAACGGCCCATTACCCAGCTCGGCCCAATTTTCATATAAATTACCCTCTCAATTGCCCCTTAATTCCATCTGCGCAGCATGATAGGGATCATCTTGTCTACCAGCTGAGCTAAAAAACTCTTTAGCTTTTCCGACCGAGCTAAAAGACCTCTTAGCCTCTCCAGCCGAGCTAAATTCACGCCGGCTCTACCTGTCCGGTGAAAATGTCTCTTCAATCACAGCAACTGAATCGTTTCTCATTCCAAGGACACGTGGCCCCTTCTGATTGGACCAATGCAGCTGTCACGCCGCCTTTGTTGTCCGTGTATTTTGAACAGTTCCCGCCTCCGGTCCTTGCATCAAAACAAAACTCTTTGTTTTTTGAATCACTTACCACATTACTCATTTCCTCTTCTCACTCTCTCGTTTCTGAGCTTCTTTAACCCTGAACTTGCTGAGTTCGTGTTCTTTATTGCCGTTGCTTCCATCTCTGATTTCTTCCTCTTGACTTGGTAAGTTTACTCAAATCTGCCTTGTTTTTGTTGTTTGCTTTTACAATATATGTATTTTGTGTGTTTTTTCAAAACACATACCTTTCTTTCGTGTAATAGAACCTCTGGCTTTTCACGAATAAACTGAAAAACACTGATTTTGATCCAAAATCATAGTATAACCGAACTAAAAAGTCGTTTGTAGTTGTTGTCATTCTAGCCAGACCATTCAACCGAACTATCACTTCGCGTTATACCATTAGTTTTAACAAGTCAAACCACCTTTTGTTGTAACTCAGCCGAGCTAGCAATCCATACTAAGTCTGCGTAATAGTGCGTCTATTAGTCTCAACCACGGCCGAGCTATAACTTGGGACTAACCCAGCCTTCGTAGTTCAAACCGAACTAAGAGCGCTGCCCCTAGAGGTTCAACCGTGCTAACACTAACCTTTGTACAAAACGAAATAACAAACCCCTTGCACAAACCAAGATACCAAATTCTTTCTTCAAACCGAGCTAGGACTATATTTATCTTGGCCCTTTTTGTTCTTTTAGCACGGTCCCACGAGCTGTGCTTAACGCCTCTTTTTTCACTTTGCAGACTTTAGGTTGCCCAGGCACTCCTTTGAGCGCTCAACCGAACTACTCAGCTCCTATTTCGGACCGAGCTAACACAAGCTTAATTTATTCATAACTTAAAAGAGAATGGGTAAATATAGGTTCTTAGTAGACACACCTGGGGGTTTGGCCGAATTCCGAAAGGATTATAATAGCCCTGATGATGTTCACCTAACTTTAGCCGATCTAGATACCATTCCATGGGAAAACCTTGGTTTTGTTCCCTTCACCCTCCATTCCATTGTGGAGTGCGGTTTACGCTTCCCTGTACAGCCCTTACTTTGTGAATTCCTTAGACAAACTAAACTTTGTCCTACCCAACTTTCGACAAACTCATACCGTATAATAAATGGTATAGCTGAGCTAAACTGCCGTGCTGGTATTAACCTCGGCTTAGCCAAACTCTTTCACCAATATTCTATAGGCTCAAAAGAAGACGGGTGGGTTTATTATTTGAGAATACGACGCCGCAGAGAAAAAATAATCCAAGATACCCCAGATAAAGATTTAAACGACGATGACTTCTTCTGGGTTTCTGGGAACTTCGAAGACCAAGAAGCCCAGATTCCTGGTGACCGAATAAACTGGAACAAAGGGACCACCGGTATAATTACCTCGGCTATATTGCATATCCCTTTTTATTTCGGTTTCCCGTTCCTGAACCGAACTGACAGTTGTCTTCTTTATGCAGACTCAGCCCACCTCAAGTCACTGTACAGCTACCCCAATCTAAACACACTTCGTGCCGCACTACGATACCCTGAAAGAAGTTGGGCCAAACTACTGAATTTTGAGCCGACGTATAGATATAGCAGCCGACGAAAAGCCAGAGTAACTGATTTCTTATTGGAAGCTTCACCCGAACCGGACCCCACCTTGCCCCAGATCAATCTAGTCCCTCTGACTGCTGAAGAAGAGATGGCAAAGAGGAATAGAGTAAGGGCCCTTTTAACCGAAACAAACCGAGCTGAGGTACCATCACCGAACCAGACTCAGGAAACCGTGGTGGCCCTTCTATCTCAATAGCCCTCCTCATCTCGCCCCAGCAAGCGTGCCCGGACTACCTAAACCGAGCAACGCCTTGTTGATGAAGATGAAACCACTCGTGCACCGAGCCCTCCACCGAGCCCTCAGCCGGAGCTTGCTAACTGGGCTAGCTCCTCCAAGTGGGCTCCAAAAATGTCTTTCCAAAATCGCGCTATCCGCGATACTGACTCAGTGGTGGCTGACAAAGACCATATGCTAGCCTTCAGTCTGGCTAAGAGTGTATGCCTGCCCCTTAATATGGAGCATCACTGCCAATTGACCGAGCTCAAGGCCATCTGGTCTGCAACGAAATCAATGATCCTGGTAAGCAGCCCCTCTGGTCTCTCTAATTTTTCCAACTTTTTGCTCGGTTTTGTCATTAGTTTCTTTCCGTTCTTCTTCAGGCCATGCAAAAGAGTCAAATTGCCCACAGGCATGTGTTGGAGCTCCGAAAAACAACAAGGCAAGCCATGGCCGAAGTAATTGAAAAAACTGCCGAGCTAGAAGAGGCTAAAAAGCAACTAGCCGAACTAAAATCCGAGAACGGTCGTCTGGTCGGTCTTGTTAGCTCGGCTGAAGCAGAAAAACAAAAAGTTGCAGCCGTGATCAAAGACAAATACCTGCGTGAGCTAGCCAAGCTAGAAGGAAAAAAGAATGCCGAAATTGAGGAGATGAAGAAGAAGCTGGAGGGTGCTGAGAACCGCGGTTTTAAGGAATGTGAAGCCCTTTAAATTAAGCAATGTGAAGTGGCGAAGGACCTTTTCTTCAAGTGCGGTTGGAGGGCGGCCGTGACTCAGCTCGGTCATCAACCAGAGACCGAGGTCTACAGTCCTCCACCGTATTTCATACCGGGTTCAATGGTGGAGTATGCTGCGACCGTTCAACAACAATTTCTTGAAGAATCAGATGAGAAAGAAGAAACCGTGCCCAACGATACCTCGGTCGTCAATGACCCTGCCGATCAGTCAACTCGGCTGGAGCCAGTGGTGGAAGACCTGGCTGACAAGCTGCCTACTGAAACCGTGCTCGCAACCGGGACTGTGCTGCCAGCTGAAACCGGTCTTAGAGTTGATCTTGACGCCGAAATAGATGATTTGTTTAACTGACTTTGTATTTTCTCTTCTTCTTTTTGGAAACAAATTGTAACCGGGCTGAGGCCCCACCCTTTGTACTTGCTTTTGAATTTTGAATGAATGCTTCTTTTTGGTTCAAACTCAATGAATGCTTCTTTTTGGTTCAAACTCTTATTTCGGTTGATCTTAATGCTTATACCTTTACTTTCTAACTGATGTCTTGCATGAGGTACCGCATTCTCTTGCCGAGATACTTTATCTCGGTCTTAATCATTGTAACTATGAGTATTCCTGCCAATCATTCTTCAGCTGAGATCCCTACCTTGGCTGAAGAATACTAAAAGTTAGTTTAATCCAGCCAACCACTTTTTTAGCCGATGTATTTTCTTCGGCTAAAGAGTATTAAGAGTTGGTTTAATCCAGCCAACCACTTTTTTAGCCGATGTATTTTCTTCGGCTAAAGAGTACCAAGAGTTGGTTTAGTCCAGCCAACCACTCTTTAGCCAATGTCTTTACTTCGGCTAAAGAGTACTAAGAGTTGGTTTAATCCAGCCAACCACTTTTTTTAGCCGATGTATTTTCTTCGGCTAAAGAGTACCAAGAGTTGGTTTAGTCCAGCCAACCACTCTGTAGCCGATGTCTTTACTTCGGCTAAAGAGTACTAAGAGTTGGTTTAATCTAGCCAACCACTTTTATTAGCCGATGTATTTTCTTCGGCTAAAAAGTACCAAGAGTTGGTTTAGTCCAGCCAACCACTCTGTAGCTGATGTCTTTACTTCGGCTAAAGAGTACTAAGAGTTGGTTTAATCCAGCCAACCACTCTTTAGCCGATATCCTTTCTTCGGCTAAAGAGTATTAAGAGTTGGTTTAATCCAGCCAACCACTCTTTAGCCGATGTCTTTACTTTGGCTAAAGAGTACTAAGAGTTGGTTTAGTCCAACCAACCACTCTTTAGCTGATATCCTTTCCTCGGCTAAAGAGTACTAAGAGTTGGTTTAATCCAGCCAACCACTAAATTGGTTAGTCTTGTCAATTTAGAATAAAATGTTTGGTTATTCCGACCAAACGTCCTGCAGCCTGGATCCTTATCCTAGGCTTAGGAGGGATGTTGGTTTTTCCAGCCAACCTCTAGATTGGTTTTTCCAGCCAACCTAGAGTAAAGTGTTTGGTTGTTCCGACCAAACGTCCTGCAGCCTGGATCCTTATCCTGGGCATAGGAGGGATGTTGGTTTTTCCAACCAACCTCTAGATTGGTTTTTCCAGGCAACCTAGAGTAAAGTGTTTGGTTATTCCGACCAACCTTGCTGTTGATGTTCCTAACTTACTTAATACAATCCTTTTTTACAGAATAAAAC
Source organism: Camellia sinensis (assembly GCF_004153795.1). Lineage (NCBI taxonomy): Eukaryota > Viridiplantae > Streptophyta > Magnoliopsida > Ericales > Theaceae > Camellia > Camellia sinensis. The sequence goes on along the minus strand of NW_021026358.1, from coordinate 1,247,433 downwards.
ATTTATGCTAAAAAGAAAACTACTTGTTTTATTGGGGAAAAAAGAAAATTACAAGTTTTTTGAAGAAAAGCTAAAAATAAAATAGTTTGAGATTGACAGTGTTCCATGGTCTGGGAATTACTTTGTTGTCTTCGTCTTCCAAGTGGTAAGCACCTTTTCCTGCTAATCCGACCACTTTGTAAGGTCCTTCCCAATTAGGCCCTAATTTGCCATCTCATGGGACCAAGGTGTTTTCCATTACTTTGCACAGTACCCAATCTCCGATTTTGAATTGTCTTGGATGTACTGTTTTGTTGTATTTCCTGGATAACTCTTGTTGGTATGAGGCAATGTGAACGAGTGCTTTTTTTTTTTTTTCTTTCTTCAACGAGGTCGAGCTCCAATGCTATGGCTTCTCCATTCAAGTTTGGATCAAAATTTTCGCTTCTAATTGTGGGGAGGCCAACTTCCAGCGGGATTACTGCTTCCATGCCATAGGCTAAGGAGAATGGTGTTTCTCCTGTTGATCGTCGAGGTGTGGTGCGGTAAGCCCATAAAACATGAGGAAGTTCCTCAGCCCATTTGCCTTTTGCTCTTTCAAACCTTTTCTTCAGTCCATCCAAGATGACCTTGTTTGATGCTTTCGCCTGGCCGTTGGCTTGGGGATATGCCGGTGTAGAATTGTAGAACTCTATCTTGTATTCTTCACAAAAGCCTCTAAAGATTCTGCCATCAAACTGAGTGTCGTTGTCAGATATTAGGGCTTTAGGTATACCGAATCGAGTAATGATATTCTGCCAGACGAACTTCTTCACATCTTTTTCCTTGATTGATGCCAATGCTTCTGTTTCCACCTACTTTGTGAAGTAGTCTGTTGCTGCGAGAAAGAATTTCCTGTTTCCGGGCGCTGTTGGAAGTGGTCCTACTATGTCCAAGCCCCACATTGCAAAAGGCCATGGGCTGGTCAATGGTAGGAGTTCTCTGGCCGGTTGATGTATTTGGTGTGCGAACTTCTAACATTTCTCGCACTTCTTCACATACTTCTCCGAATCTGCTTGCATGTACGACCACTAGTATCCTTGCGAAATGGCTCTGTAAGCTAACGATCTTCCTCCTTGGTGGCTTCCGCATACGCCTTCGTGTATTTCGAACAAAAAGGTTTCTACTTTGCTTGGGTGGACACACTTTAGATAAGGTCCTGAGAATGACTTTTTGTACAATGCCATAGATGGGGAGAGCCAAAATAGCTACGACTTTGCTCTAATTTTGTTGGCTTCTTTCTTGTCTTCCGATAAGACGCCGTCTTTTAAGAACAGTATGATGGAATCCATCCACGAGGGGCCTAATTCGGCGCAACATACCTCTTCTACTTCGATGTCCTCAATGCTTGGTCTCGGTAGGTAGTTAATTAGTAGTGGGTGAGGGATGGATGTATCTGCCATTGATGCAAAGCCTGCTAGTTCGTCTGCTCTGCTGTTTTCCTCCCTGCTAATCTGTTCTATTCTTACTACATCAAATTTCTTGATCTCTGTTCTGACCAATTCTTGGTACTTGGCCATCCTGTCATCTTTTGCTTCATAGTCGCCAGAAATTTGATTTACCACCAGCTGTGAGTCGCTGTAGACCATTAGTTCGGTGGCCTTCATGTAGAATGCTGATTTGAGTCCTGCGAGAAGCGCTTCATACTCCGCTTCGTTGTTTGATGCTGGGAAGCCAAGGTTGATTGCTTGCTCCACAACCAGGCCGTCTGGTGAGATGAAGACTATGCCAAGTCCTGTACCATGCCGGTTGGATGCTCCATTCACAAAGAGCTTCCACATCTCTCCAACGAACAACTTCCAGCAAGTTGAGGGGTCAGATGATGTCGTGGGGTCAAGAATGTTGCTGGTGTTTTCTTCAAGGTCCATGCTTGTTATCTGCCCCTCGCTATCTGATTGTACCAAGTCTTTATTTGTTGGCGAGTCTTGGCTCGGTGTAGCTTGGTTCGCTTCTTTCTTGCTGTCTTTACTCTGGTCTGCCATAGGGTCTGACTGAGTATCCTACACCAGGGGTTGCGCTATTCCGGCGTCAACTTCTATCCCTAGTTCGGTTGTGTCAGTCAGGTCGACTGGGCAGATATGATGACTTCCTGGGGTAAATTCTGCGACAAAGTCTGCCAAAGCTTGGGCCTTTATCGCGGTTCTTTGTTGGAACTTGATGTCGAATTGTCCCAACTCTACTGCCCACTTCAAGATTCTCCCAGAAAAGTTCGCTCTTTCAAACAGAGCTTTTAATGGAAAAGTTGTGAGGACAACTATGAGGTGGGCGTGAAAGTAGTGCGACAACTTCCTTGATGCCATCATTAAGGCTAAGGCCAGTTTTTCTAGTAGCTAGGGGTGTGCGCGGTGCGGGTCGGTGCGGTTTGAGAGAAAAATAAAAACCGTATGGCGGGTGGCGGATTGATAAAAGTGTCACTAGAATTTGCCATTTTCCTTATAAAAAACCGGCGGTTCGGTTGGCAAATAATGGCGAATTTGCCTTGGCGGTTCGGGCGGATTGGCAGTTTATAAAAAAATATAACTCAAATTACAAAACTTAAATCAAAGAGTAAAAAAAAGACGAGAGATACCGTGATGTTAAGCATCTTGCGAAACTTTCTTCTAATGCAGCAAGTGTAGCAACACCATGATAATATCAACGACTATGCCATCAGTTCATTACAAGCATCTGTGGAAGCTACAATGATCAAATACAATACATAAAATTAATATCATTCAGGGTTTACAGTATATTGAAAATGTTTACTGTTGAAAAGTATTTAGATTGAAAAGTGAGCTGATGCAAGATTGTAACATGGCCAGAAAAAAAAAAGATTGAAAAGTGAATTGGAATCCAACTTTATTTTGGATTACTGACATCTTGAATTCCCCTCGAGCAGTAATGTAATACTATATTCTAAGGTATAGAACAATAAGCAAACTTAAGTAAAAAAGAATTTTTAGAATCTTATAAAACATGATTTAATAGCGGTGTGGGTTGGTGCGGTTTGGAAGAAAAATAGAAACCGGCAGATTGATAAAAGTGTCACTAGAATTTGCCGTTTTTCTTACCAAAAACCGACGGTTCGATTGGCAAATAATAACGAATTTGCCTAAGCGGTGCGGTTCGGTGCGGTTTTGGCAGTTTCGGCGGTTTTGGCGGTATTATGCACACCCCTACTAGTAGCAAATACCTTGTTTCAGCACCCAGCAATGCCTTGCTGACATAATAGATGGGCAGATGTTGGATTCCTTCCGCACGGACCAACACTGCGCTAATTGCGTGCTGAGAGACTGCCAGGTATAGGAAGAGTTCTTCTCCAGGTATTGGGGTGACAAGCAATGGTGGGGAAGACATGTATTCTTTTAAGTTTTCCAGTGCGCGGTCGCATTCTTCGTCCCACTCGAACTTGGCTTTTAATGCTTGAAAAAATAGTCGTAGTCTGTCTGACGACCGGCTAATGAATCTGTTGAGTGCAGCTGCCATGCCGGTGAGATGCTGTACTTCTTTTACTAAGTTAGGTCTCTCCAGATCTTGAATAGCTTTGATCTGGGAGGGGTCTGCTTCTATACCCTGGTTGGTCACCAGGAAGCCCAGGAATTTGCCAGAGCCTACACCGAACGCGCACTTGGATGCATTAAGGCGCAACTTGTGCCTCTTTAGAATCTAGAACATCTCGCCTAGGTCCCTTAGATGGTTGTTCTTATCCTTGTTTCCATACATGTTATTTAATAGTTGGGCATCAAACGATTGGCCAAACACATGAAGATGTTTTTATCTGTGCATGTCCATAAAATTGATTCTTTTTTAAGGAGGGGCATGAGGCTACATCCCTTTAAAGTTTCCATTGTTCTCAATGTTTCAAATAAATTGTGTGCCTTTTGGGGGACTAATCTACTTTGTGAAGAACTTGTCTTCACATTGATTGTGTATTTTGCAACATTTTTATGTTTGTTTGTTTCTTTTGGCAAGTGATCTTTACAGATCAGTCAAATCAAATCAAAGCCTTGGAGATAAATTTGGCTGCAGGAATGATGCCAGAGAAGTAAAATAGAAACAGGTAATCTCAAACATCATACATAACTACAAATTTGTTTTTCCATAACTGACCATTGTATTTAGTTTGTACTTGAGAAATATTTAATCTAATTTTCTAGGATTATATTATTTTAAGAAACTGTTAACTCATTTTGAGGTAGTGTTTGTAGTGCTATATAATTTCATTTTGAATATTTAACCTTTCATAGTGATTAATGACAATGTAGATATATAGGGCTTCACCTTGAGACACCTAAATGGAGTCAAGAATTGAAAAATCGAGCACAAAGTCGGGTCTGCAAGAGGAAAAAGTAAAGACGGGAAAATTCTCTATTTTCTAATATCTAAACTAAAATATTCTTTTGTCATTTCAATATTTGTAATTTCATTCCAAGTTTTTGTCAGTTAAAAGACAAGCTATGTTTGGCTGTGCTAAGGGCTTTTTCATAATCTCTTCCCAACATATTATTCCAACCAACTAGCTCCTTATATACTTTTTAAGCAGAAGCCTGTTACCCAGATAGAGAACAGGGTAACAATGTGATGACCAATACGTAATTCGCCTTGTTCTCTCAAGTTATGTTGGATTTACTTTCGTTATAATGTTGGGTTTTAAAGTGTGGTTCTGTCAATAGTTGGGTGCGTTGATTTCGAAAACTTCTCCTCAAAATTTCTTTCTTATTTGTTTCAATTCCGAGTTTTCACTTGTTTCGGAGGGTGTGAGGACGGTCCGGTGTGTCTGGAGTTAAGCTGAAGATCTTTTGGGCTGGAGGGCTAGGGCCGCACGTGCGGGGCCTTGGGCCACAAGTGCGGGAGAAGGGCCACACGTGGGGAAAACTGGGGAAGGCTGTGTGCAAGACTGGATTATATGCAGGTGCAGAAGAGGAAGTGCGGAAGAGGCCGCACGTGCGGGGGTGAGAGCTGCACGTGTGGGAGGCCGCTCCACACGTGTGGGAGAGGGCGCCGCATGTGTGGCTAGAAGCGTTATCTGTCTCGTTTTTCGTGCATTTCAGCTATGTTTTGATCTTTTGCCCCTTTTCACTTCATTTCTGAATGTATCTCTCTATCTCTACAATCTTTTCACTCATCCCTCTCTACCCAAACCGTCAAATGTTTACATTTTCTTTTGATCCCAAGAATCCGTTGAGATTTTGGTTCTAGCTCCTTATACCAAAAGGACGAGCATATTGAGGGCTTTGTTTTGACCCATGGAGATCGAATTCCGGCGAAGTTGATTTTTGGGCTTTTCTCCTCTTCTCTCTTGAGGTAGGGATTTCTTTGATCTTTCTCAATACCTTATCTATAGATAGACATGTGGTAAGTTTTTATTGCATGAAAACGATGATTGTTATGGATTTTTTTTGAAAATCATGAAAGGGGATCTAAGATTTGATGTTTAAGGTTGAGATTTGGGAAATTGATTTTTGTTAGGTTAATTTGGGGAGTGGTTTAACATGTTCATGTTTGGTGAGAGGCAAAGCTCTAATTTTTGTAATAATGCCTAATGGGCGAGAAGGATTGAAATTGTGGAATAATCATGTTATGAACTAGGGATTTAAATAGGGAATTGTTGATTAATTTGAGATTAATCGGGCCTCATGAATTTTAACATTTACCTTATGTTGGGTTGTTCATAGTTGAGTGTAACAAATTGGTAACTTGTATATTGCTAAAAGGGAGTTTAATCATGAGATTAAAATTTATGGGTTATGCTTTTGTTGCGTTGAAATTAAGTAGGTTGTGGCCTTGTTATCCATGAATTAAAATTGTTGAGAAAATAAAATGCATGGGTTGGGAAAGAGGGGGAGTATGTTAACTTGGAAAATAGGAGAATTGATTTTTGAAATGGAAGAAAGAAATGATAACACTATGTAAATTCTAGAAATTTACTTGAGGTTAAATTATAGATATTTATTTTACTATTGTTGTTGTTGAATTTAAAATCTCATGAGAGTTGAATCATTATAATACGTGTGCTGAAACACAAACATTTAGAGGTTTTGTCCTTAGTCATCGGTGGAGGATGACATTGTTGTGTTGAACAGTTGTGTGTATGTATTATACTTGAGTTGGTTATATTTTATCGAATAGTTTGTGTGTATATATTACACTTGTGGGTTGTGCCTTGTCATGTCCTGATGATCGGTAACGTGTACTGCACTGAGAATGAGAGGTACCATTACCTTCCAGCTAGCGCCTGGAGAATTGGCTACGCTTAGAATGAGAGGTGTCAGAACCTTGCAGTTAGCACCTGGAGAACTTAACAGACGTACCATTACCTTCCAGTCGGTGTTTGGTAAATTGACATTTCATAGTAAAAATGTGTATTATTGGTTTACCGTGTTTGAGGCAGGTAGAATAGAACTTATTTATCATTATTGTCTCAGTGTATCTGAGTATATTATGGGTTATGATGATTAAGGTTCTGGAAGGCCGAGTTGCCTTAATTGTAGAAGTAGATAGTTGTTGGTTGTTTGTTGTTTTCTCTTTTGCGTCAAAGGCATACTTGTATAGACATGATTTTGTTTGAAGCGGATATGAGTATTGTGTTAAGATTGTGAAAAATGTAAAGAATATCGAATGTTTGTGAACATATTTTGAAAAGGGCAAATCGAGTGTGAGTCTAGAAAGTGGGAGAAAACACAATGATTTTGGTGAAATTCTTTCTTTCAGAAATTAGTTAATCGTCGTATAATTTTGGATGAAAAGGTAATAAGAAGAAAGAAAGATGAATTGCTTACGTTATTGAAAGAAATGTATGATTTTGAGAAAAGTCTTATATATGTATATTTGTGTACAAATTGTCACATTATTATATAGTATGAGACTAAGCATTCATGATCATAGCTATCTGTAAGTTGTTATTGTTTAGGATCATGTTGAGATCTCTACTGGACTTTATGTTCATCCCACGTTGCTAATTCTTTTCAGGTAAACATCGAGAAGTGTATCAAGGTCACAGATCTTCTTTATTTGTTGGCCACGAGGCCTTTTATTTGTGGACGGAATGCCGTTGATGTAAAAGGGTTAAACCCTTTCTTTTACTTTAACTATGGGCAATTTATTTAGTTGTGCTTATGTTACATTTAATTTGCATTCGAATGAGAGGATCTTTGCTTAATCTTACTCATTGATGTAAAGAGTCTTCCGTATATTGTCTCTAAAACTGATTTGATTTAATGAATTTGGTAATGAGTTCTGAGTAATAAAAAGTGGGGCATGACAAACAAAATGTACATCCCAGTTGAATAGGCTGAATTAAGCATCAAGCCCAAGCCCCCAATTTGACATCGGTTGCTTTTAAGGCTGGCCTATTTATACAATAAAAGCCTAACTCTTTTTGTTTTTTGTTTTTTTTAAGAAAATCCCAACACTATTTATCTCATACCCACTCTTCTTGATTTGTTAGGGCTTAGAGTTATAGATTTGGTGGGGTGGGTTGAAGTTTTACCTATGCCTAATTCAAGTTGTGCTGGTAAAAATTGTCTAACCCTTCGCAACCCGAATAATTTTTTGTTTTTCCACGTGTTTGATAAATAATAATAATTATACTCTACATATTAAAAAGATCCTGAGAAGCTAAGTGATTCGTGACTTAGATCAAGATTTAATAGGTCTAATTCACAACCACTTAAAATCACAATCTAAATCATCAAACACGCACGAAGTGATTTAGATTGTTGTTTAGAAAATAATAAATCGACACAAAACAATTTTACGTATGAAAAACCACAATTGAAACATACTTCAATTGTGGGGATAAAAAAAATTATGGGCGAAACGCCCAAAATCTATCCGTACTAGAAGAAGAACGATTACAAAGATATCCAAACAAATTACCCAAACGCTTTTCAATTTGCTTTCAATCTTCTGTATATCGTTCACACGCCCTTCAGTCTCAGAATG
>NW_021026358.1:1183615-1226467 GCF_004153795.1 Camellia sinensis | reverse complement strand
TTCGATGGTTAGATGGTTAAGAGACTCATATCACCCATGATATACTAGTCTAGGTCAATTCCTCCAATAATGTAAAGATTACACTGTTAGCTGGTCCCATAGAGGACTTTGATCAAACTTGTACGAAAACCCTCACAGTTTTATCTCAAGAATGTGTACAGAATGAGATCATGAAGTCAATGAGCATGGGGCATTTAGAATGAGTCTATGAACAAAGAAGAATGAAATCTTACGCGCAGCAATAAGAGTGTTCCATCATAAGCTAATGCAGGAAATTGCCAAGAATCAATGAAAATGAGATTATAGCATCCAAGTACACATAAAAGCAATCACACGCACCCCCTCAAGTAACAGGTAACACCCTAGTAACTGAGAACTACACCCAAGGTCTTTCTAAGGAACTCAAACCGAAGAAGATCAAGGAGTTTTGTAAAAATATCAGCTTTTTGATGCTCAGTGGGTACATGTTCAAGAACAACAAGGCCTTCTTCCACTAACTCTTGGATAAAATGATGACGAATGTCAATGTGTTTGGTGCGAGAGTGTTGGACAGGATTTTTAGAAATGTTAATGGCACTTGTGTTATCACAGAAAAGAGTGAGAGTGTTCTGGTCAATTCTATAATCATGAAGCATTTGCTTCATCCACAGTATTTGTGCACAACAACTCCCTGCAGCAATGTACTTAGCCTCAGCTGTCGAAAGAGAAATGGCATTTTGCTTTTTGCATGCCAGGCAACCAAATTATTCCCAAGGTAAAAACACTCCCCGGATATGCTCTTATGATCATCAGAATATCCTGCCCAGTCGACCTCAGAAAAACCAGTGATTTCAGTTGTAGTGTCGATCGAGAACCAAATCCCATAACCCAATGTCCCATTCACATACTGTGGGTTCGCCTTTTTCCGCGCCCCCGCACCTTTTGGAAAAGGGTTTGAAAAAAAAGGCCCTCACAGTTCGGACTCTACCTGCGGTTCTGAATCTAGTCTCACAAGTGCAATGTGAAACTGATAATCACCAAAGAGTCCAATTCGGCAAATCATTTTGGAAAATCGATTTTGAATCAAATAATGCCAAAACTGGACTACTTTGCTAGATTACAGAGTCGCCACCTAAATATTTTGTTTTTGGAAAATTTAGGAAACCCGGACTCGTGCCAAAGGCCACGTGTCTGTCATCACCAAAATTGCCTTAGCTCGGGAACTTGGGTACGAGAGGGGAAGGTCCTTAAATGAGCACCCCCACTCGGCCGATCAAAGATCGGCATCTGCTATCATGATATGTTGTTTTATAAACATCATGTGTTCTTATTCCAGTTATTAGCTAACTTTATTATGTGACGCACACAAGCTAGTATAGACTAAAATCGCAAAAATTAGAACATTTCTACTCATGTTTGCTTTTGAAAATGGTTTGAAGTTGTCACCCTCAAGTGGGCTAAAACGCGGATTTGCCATCAAACATGATGGGCTTAAAACATGATTTTGCCACTTCACAAAGTGGGTTTAAAACTCACATTCGTTGAACTGTTCCAATTCAAACAATCAAGCCTTCATCCACAGGCATTCATGCAGTTAATCATTTAAGCAAATAGCCTCATGGCAAGCATGCTATCATGGCAACATGGCAATCACACTCATGTAAGCATGCTAAAGCATAAAACTCACTGAGTAATCCAAGCCAAAACAAAAACTAGATAGAAAGATGCATGATCCTAACTATGTTAAGTGTCTAATACAACACATGCAATAAGGCGATTAATAGGCTCGGCTACTAATATGACATATGATTTGATTCAATTTGATAAAATGCTTTGAAACAAGTATTCAAAGAAGTATTGAAAATGCAGTTTGAATGATGCACCGAGCCTCGGTGGATGCAAGACAAATGAATGGATGCAAACATGTGAGCATAGGGTATGCTAATCGAAACATGACCCTAAACTAACTATCGAAATCGGTTAAATAAAAGGGAGAAAGATGTGGGGTTGGAAGACATGCACACACGAACGCACACTTATTATAACATTACGCCCTCTCGAAGGAGGGTCCGAATGATTAAGCTAACTAGCTACGCTAATTATTATAACAATTGAAGTAAATTAACTAACTATTCTAAGCTAGCTAAAATATTACAATATGAATCAAGCTAATTAATTACAACACTTGTATGAATGAAATAGCTAACTTATTCTAAGTTAACAAAAGCGACTAAATGGCCTCGAGGGCGAGGGATGCATGCATGCTCGATTGATCCGCTCGAAAATGCCATTACCTTGCCATCGGATGCCTCTGTTTGCACCCGTTTGATCACTAAAAAATGTACCAACTCCCAAAATGCCTCTGCTCCAACTCAGGAGCACGTTTGTGCAAATATTCACTGGTGGCCGGTCGGCTACAAAAAGTGGCTGTCGGCTACTACAACTGGCCAGTCGGCCACTCCAAGTGGCCGTCAGCCACTAAAACTAGCTGGTCGGCCACCCATTCCCTAGACTTTTCATTTTGCTGCAACAGAGAGCAAACAGAGGCAAAGCAATGTATTTTCAAAGAATGTGTGTACTGTTACCCTCCTTATCATCACACAAACTCAAAGGAGGGTAACTCTTGGCCTTCGAACCATCAACCAAGCATTTTCAATGCATGATGGCTAGAGAACCAAGCTTGTACAAGGTTAAGGAGTGCACAAACAAGACCAAAATAACCACCACCGTATCATGCATGATCAAGGGTGACGGTGACCAAGAAAAGTGGCACGTTTCATCACTTGGAGTATGAAACGTCCCAATTTTCTCATGTTCGGATTAACGTCCGATCCGAACACATGCAATGCAACACAAAGATGCTTAATCTTGCCTCTTTTACTTTGTTCATTTTGTTTATACATTTTAGATTACCAATCCATTCTTTAATTGATTAGTCCACAGGGTGAGTGTCCTCTAATGGAAAGAGGGCTTAAACCACAAGTACCTTGAGCATGAAAGAGGCATCATGCTGTTGTTAATGAACTCTCAAAGGAATTAAACCATTAGGCATGAGGGTTTCAATTCCACACTCAAGCCAACAAGGGGTTCCAAGTCACTTTCAAAACTAATGAAAGAGTGAAGAATAGAGGGGGATTGCAGAGATTTCAGTGCTGAAATGGAGTGCAAAATGACACTGAAACATGCAAGCAACTCATGCAATTCATGTTTAAAAGCCTAAAACATTAAGTTAGTGAAAAAGATTGCACTACAACCACACAATACAAGCCTCAAAGGGCCAAACCAGCTCAAAATAGAGCTAAGACCAGTCAAAACAATGACTAAAACATGCTGAGATTGAGGTACAAAATGCTAGAAAAAACATGCTCACATGTTAGCTTGCAAACAAGACTCAAGAGCAACTCTAAAAAGTAAAGAAAGAGTGAAACAAATGAGCATGTGACAGAGCTATATATGCTGAAATTATATGTAAAAAGACACTTCAACATGCAACCAACTCAAGAAAATTATGTTTGAAGGCCTAAAACACCAAACTAGTGAAGCCATTTGCACTACAACTATGCAAAACAAGACTCATATGACCAAAGTAACCCAAAATAGAGCTAAAATAGTCCAAATCAGAGGCAAAAATATGCTGAAAATAAGCTAAGTTAAGCTACAAAAACATGCTACCTGTAGACACCCCGATGATGACAATTAGAATGTGTTTCTCATGGAGTCCTCAGTAAGAAAAATGAAATTTAAGCTTTAATTCCAACCTTCACCCATTTTTTGGCCAAAATATTTTAAACCTTAAAACCCTCTTTTCAAAATATGTTTTTTTAAATGTTTCTACGATGTCCCGAGGCTCCCATTTTAATTAAAATATTGTACTTTTCAGTAAATCGAGTAAGGACAAAGTGGAAATAAATGGAAAGGAGGTGAAATTTTTGAAAAATATTTTAAAACATCTTCTTTATAGGTTTGGAGTTGAAAGAGATAGGAGGGGATGAAAAAAAACTGGTTTTGAAAAGGATGAGTATCAAATCATTAAGAAGGAAATGAGCAGCCTTCACTAAATTAGGCATTTCTCTTTGTACACTTGGAATTTAAATGTGAGACCACCACCATTGGAAAGTAGACTTATGGGGCTTCAATTTAGACCCAAGAATCACCTTAGACCAAGTCCACATAAGGGAGATATGCCCATTTGAAGTTGGGCATAAGAATAGATTTTGTTGACCCAGCCTGAGACAACCTTCACTAAATTAGGCATATCTCTTCGTACACTTGGAATTTAAATATGAGGCCACTACCATTGGAAATTAGACTTCTGGGGATTCAATTTAGATGCAAGAACCACCTAAAACCAAATCCAGATGAGGGAGATATGCTCATTTGAAGTTGGGCTTAACAGCAAATTTTGTTGACTCGGGCCAAAATACCAGCAGTCCATTGTTTGGTTCGGTTGGGACACTCCATTGACCCATTTTCTGACCCAAACATGTCCCAATTCATGTATACTCATCCCTCATTACCTAGTGTTTGCTCCATTGAAGATAGTGCTCCATTTTTGCTCCCATTAGCTCCATTAGTGTTCCATTAGCTCCATTACCTTCATTTATGCTCTATCTTGTCTTCCACCATATCTTCCACCATTTCTCCACTTGCTTAGCCTATAAGTATACATTTGATTGTTGAGAGAATGAGGAGAATAGATTAAGGAGAGAACATTTGAGCTAGAGAAAAGAGGAAAAAAAGAGAGAAAAATTGAGTTTTTGAGCTAAACACACTCCTATCTTCCATATACACCCTATATGTTCCATACAAACTGAAATTCCATCTTTTGTACATCCAAAACTCCTCCAAAAATTCTGAAACATTTGAATTTCAGTAGCTTTGATCAAGAGGAAGAGTGGGTGTTGGTAAAAGTGAGCAAAAATAGGAGAGACAATCACTTTTTCACCACATACACCTCCAAGCCATCATTCTAGCAAGAATTCCAAGCTTTCAAATTGAGGATTGAGAACATAATTCATACACTTGAGGGTGATCAAGAGTAAGTTTGGAAATCAAGAAGTTCAATCGTTCTTTGGAAAGTGAATTTCTAGTCTTTCATTTTCGTATATTTTCTATCTCATATTTATTTTCTTGCTTCTTATTTTATAGTGTTTTGTTATAATTTTCATACTTTATATTTCATAGGGTGTTGTTGTGATCCAAGTGGTTTGTTTAGTTCATAATAATAATAATAATAATAATAATAATAATATTATTATTATTATTATTATTATTATTATTATTATTATTATTATTATTATTATTTTTGCTTATTGGCTTGCTCTTGTTTCATATTAATTGTGTTGTAAGCTAACCGGTAGTGGTTAGTTGAGCCACCTACATATTTCTTGTTTGTTCATTTTCTTGGTTTCGCAACAAGACAGGTTTTGCTCGGCCTAGTTGGCCGGCCTGCCTATTTGGCCAGTCGGTTAGCTTCTTTCGGACAAGATGTCGTAATCTCCCAATGTTGACCAATTTTCACCAACGATTCCAAGGAACATGAAGCTTTTATTTTGTTTATTTTTATTTTGAATGTTTTGTGAGGTTTTATTTTATTGTATTGCAATATTCCCTCCTCTTCCTCTTATTTGGATATGTAATAATTCAAGTGTTGTAATAATTCCTCATCCCCGTTTCTTTCTATCCCATTCTTTTACTTGCTTTCCTTATTTGTACATAAACATCATATTTATTTTTCATCATATTCATACTTTGCATCCATGTTTCATGCATCTTGATTCGACTAAGTTTGCATTTGTGGATTTAATCAATTCCTATGTGATTATGTGTGCTACCTCATGTTCTTGAGATGATTCACATGTTATATCTTAGAAGCCGAATCTTTAGTTGCATCTCATGAGTGTATTGCATTAGGATTTTGTATATAAGATCATGCATGTTTTACTAACTTTGTTTTGTAGCTGTTCGCGGCACGTCGGTAAATGTGTATTTTTTTATGTTTTAGCATCCCGCTTGTGTGTGTTTTTCTTATTATGTTTAAGCATCCTACCATGTGACTACTTGCTTACTTGATATAACTGTATGAATACCGGTGGATGGAGGTTGTGTCGCTTAATTTGGAATGATGATTTTTCATGTTTGTAAACTCAATTTATTTGGGTTATACATCTTCAAAACTCTTTCAAAAGTACATGAAATCAAGTTGTTCCAAAATGGGTGACATAGTCTATATTTGTATGCTTCACATAGTAAATTTTAGGATTTATTAAATAATCAGAACATGAACATATAAAGAAAATAAAATTCATATCATGGTTTAGTAGAGTCCGATCTTTTGATCGGGTGAGCGGGGGTGCTCATTATAAACCTTCCCCTCTCATACCTAAGGTTCCGAGCCAAGCACCCTTGGTTACGACGAACAGTGGCCTTGGTGCGAGTCATGGGTTTCCTAATTTCCCAAAATAAATATTAGGTGGCGACTCTGAGATCTGATGATGCAGTCCATTTTTGACAAAATTGCAATAAAGTGGATTTTCAATAAAAGTTGCCAAATTTGGACTCTCATCTATGTTTCACATTGCACTAGTGAGGCTAGATCAAAGAGATCGAGGGTCCGAACTGTTTAACGAGCGCGGGTACCCCCCGGGCATGTTACACTACAATGTGAAGCTAATTAGGCATGCACGTAAGACACAAGGAGGGGAGGCTAACCCCTCCAATTTTGGACTTCAAAACATGTTTTCCACCACTGAAATAACTCTGAATTTCAGTGGTTTAAAGGCCCAAAAAGTTTGATTTGAGTATGCTAAAAGATGGCACAAAAGGCTTCACAATTAATCAACAAGAATGGTGGACTACCCCTTAACACAAAATAGCCTCAAATCACCATTTTTTAATCATAAAAACAGAGTTTTTTTCAGTTCAAAACCACCCCAAAAATAGTACAAAAAGATGGCAAAAACAAGTGTGAAAAACAAGCTTAAAGGGTAAAGGTTATACCTCTTGAAGCAAAGCACAACATAGGCACAAATCTGAGCTTAAACCACCTTCTAGAGCTCACAGGAAGCTCCAAGAGAGCTTCAAGCAACCTCAGCCCAAACATGAACCACTTTGATCAAGGATGTCTAGGCAAAGGAGAAGTGTATCTCTACTTGTATGCACAAAAGGGCAAGGGAGAGAGAAATCTAGAGAGAGAGGATTTTTAGAGAGAGAGGCTCCCAAAATTTGCTAACCTTGAAATATGAGAGATATGGCCTCTATATATAGAAAAAAGAGAGCCTTGGTCGAAAATATCAATTCAGAAATATCTGGGGCAACGTGGAACAGCTGGAGGGGAAATATCTGCAAAATATCTGAGTTTTGGACACCAGTGGCCAACCGGCCACTTTTAGTAGCCGACCGGCCACCTTAAGTGGCCGACAAGCACAACTAGTGGCCGATAGCAAAAATCTGCTTTTCAGGCCCGACTTCAAATGGGCATATCTCCTTCATCTGGACTCCTTTGTAGGTCATTCTTGAGCCTAAATTGAAGCCCTGGAAGTCTTATTTCCAATGGTGGAAGCCTCATATCAAAATTACAAGTGTGCAAAAAGATATGCCTCTTTTAGTGAACACTGCTCAGTTTTGATCCTAACCGGATTGATGCCTAACTTCAACCAACCATATCTCCCTCATCCGGACTTGGCTTTAGGAGATTCTTGAATGCAAAATGAAGCCCCGGAAGTCTAATTTCCAATGGTGGTGGCCTCATAGTTGAAATCCAAGTGTACAAAAGGATAGGCCTAATTTAGCGAGGGCTGCTCGACTCTCTCTTTTGACAGTTCATGCCCAACTTCTTCCCCAACTAGGTTTTTTTTCCCTCTCCTCCAATTTTCTTCAAATCCAAACCTCTAAATAAGATGTTTTAAAGATTGTTTTCAAAGAGATCACCTCTCCTTCATTTATTCCACTTTTTCCTTGCTCGGTTTACCGAAAAGCACAACATTTAACGAAATGCGAGTCTCGGAACATCGTAGAAACTTTTTTCAAAAATATTTTGAAAGAGAGGGTTTTAAGGTCTAAAATCTTTTTGATCAAAAGGATTTGGTCCAAAAGGGGGTGTGAGGTTGGGATTTGAAGCTCCTTTTGCCGAAGAAATCGAACCTTTACATTGCACAACTTTCATCACCAAGTAAGCAATCAGTGGCGCCCAAGTCTTAAGGGCGGTCAAAAATGGGGTGTCTACACATACTTAATGACACGTTTGACAATAATCAGATGAGACTCTTTAGGACAGGCTTGGTAACAGGCACAAACACCTACACTAAATGCAATGTCAGGATGACTGCCTGTGAGGTACAAGAGACTCGCTATCATACTCCTATAAAGGGTAGGATCAACATCAGTACCAGAGGAATCTTTGGAAAGGTGAAGACTGGTGCTCATGGGAGTGCGTGCATGTTTGGTTGACTCAAGACCGAACTTTGACACAAGGTTTTTGGCATACTTAGTCTGAGAAATAAACATACCTGAAGGAGACTGTTTAATTTGAAGACCTAAGAAATAAGACAACTCTCCCATCATGCTCATCTCAAACTCATGTGTCATGCAATCCGAAAAATATTTAACAAGATGATCAACAGTGGATTCAAACACAATATCATCAATATAAATCTGAGCAACAAGTATATGAGACTTAGTATGTTTCACAAATAAAGTCTTGTCCACACTACCCCTTTGAAAATCATTGCCAAGTAAGAAGGTAGTAAGTCTATCATACCAAGCCCAAGGGGCTTATTTCAACCCATACAAAGCCTTTTCTAACTTGTAGACTTGGTTTGGACATTTAGGGTCCTCAAACCCTTTTGGTTGCTTAACATAAGCCTCTTCTTTTAAGTACCCATTCAGAAAGACACTTTTCATATCCATCTGAAACAGTTTGAAACCAAGAAAGCATGCAACACCAAGTAAAATACGAATAGGTTCGAGGCGTGCAACTGGGGAAAACGTCTCATCATAGTCAACATCCTCTACTTGTGTGTATCCTTGACCAACCAACCTAGCTTTATTTCTTACCACAGTACCATTCTCATCATATTTATTCTTAAAGATCCACTTAGTACCTATCACATTCATGTCTCTAGGTCTGGGAACAAGAGTCCAAACATTGTTACGTTCAAATTGACCTAATTCTTCATGTATAACATTGACCAAACTATTATCTAGTAAGGCCTCTTTTATATTTTTAGGTTCAATTAATGAAACATAACACATATGAGATACCTCCTCCCGAATTCGTCTTCGGGTTTTCATTCGATCCGAGACATTTCCAATCACTTGTTGAGTTGGATGATTCAGTTTCACCCTTGCTGATGTTTGAACTCTGGACTTGTGGTGACAGAAGCATCAAAAGTGGTGTCTCTTTGTGCACTCTTTGGACTCTGACTTACCTGAGAAGTTGGTGTTGTCCCAACTTCTTGTGCTCGGACCTCAGCTTCTCTTTGACTTAGTGGTTCAGTATCCAGGATTGGAGACTCACCATTTTCTTCTTCATTTATCATTGAAGTAGGAGAACCTATGTCATCTATAACCACATTGATTGATTCCATTAAAGATAAAGTTCACAGGTTATAGACACGAAAAGCTCTACTAGTGGTTGAATACCCTAGAAAAATACCTTCATCACTTCGGGAGTCAAATTTACCCAAAGGCTCTCTATCTTTGAAAATGTAACATTTACTCCCAAAAGTTTTGAAGTATTTTATATTAGGTTTCAATCTCTTTCACAATTCATATGAAGTTTGTAAAGTGTCAGGCCTTAAATACACACGATTTATGACATAAACAACAGTATTTAAGGCTTCAGCCTAAAGCTTTGGAGGAACTTTCTTACTAAGGAGCATGAATTTAGCCATCTCTTGAACAACTCTGTTCTTCCTCTCAACAACTCCATTTCGTTGTGGAGTAATTGGTGCAGAAAATTCATGCTTAATTCCATCCATATCACAAAAATCCGAGAATGAACTATTTTCAAACTCACGACCATGATCAGTTCGGATTCTTATGATATGCCCAATAGAAACACCCTGTTCATTTTGGATTTTAAGGACTAAGGCCTGGAAAGCATTAAACGTATAAGATTTTTCTCTTAAAAAATTTACCCATGAAAAACGAGTAAAATCATTAAAGGTCAAAAAAATGTATCTTTTACCTCTAATGCTTTCAGTGCAAGTGGGTCCCATAAGATCCATATGAACCAATTTAAGAGGAAGTTTGGTTGTAAAGTTGTTCACTTTTTATGAGGGGCACGGGTTTGATTCCCAAGTTGACATGGTCCACACACATGGTTCAGATTCTTATCCAGTTTAGGTACTCCTCTCACAAGCTCTTCATTGGCTATCTTAGTTAAGTCTTTGAAATTCATGTGACCTAATCTTTGATGTCACAGATCAATATTACTTATGGTGGCTGAGTGGCAAGTGAGATCATTAGTGGTAACAATCCCGTAACAGTTATCAGATGTGCGAATTCCATGCATGACAGTATTTTCCTTTTTATCTAAAATTTCACATTTATTTTTTGAAAATAATACTTCATGGTGGGAATCACACATTTGATTGATGCTCAAAAGATTTTCTTTAAGGCCATCAACAAGTAATACATTTTCAAGCTTGGGAAGACCAGCCACACTTATAGAGCTCTTACCAATGACTTTAGAAGTGCCACCATCTCCAAAGGTAACAATTCCTCCATATTTTTCAAAGGAGAAGAAGCAGGATTTGTCATCAGACATGTGACGAGAGCACCCACTATCAAGGTACAACATGTGTGAGTCACGTGCTTTTAGAGCAGTGTGAACAACAAAACAAGTCAAGTCATCCTTTCACACCCATATCTTTTTAGTCTTAACAAAATCAGGACTGGCGGTCTTGGTGAATGTCTTAGCGTTGTGAACACCCTCATGAACCTTGGTGTTCTACCTAGACATGTAAGGTTGTCTCCTAACCCAAAAAGTTTTAGAATTTTTACCCTTTTGAGACACCTTTCCAAACAACTCAAAGCAATAAGGACGAATGTGGCCATACCTACCACAATGATGACAAACAAAAATAGGTTTTACCTCCATTTTGTTGATCTTATCTCCGTTAGGCAGATGAAGTGAGGGATCACCCTGGTGCACCTTCAGCTTTCCCTTTGCTTGAGTCTTCAGATCATGTGATGTAGAGGCTTGTCCCTCGTGAGCTATCGCATTACCATAGCCTAGCCCACTTTTGTCACAACCCATTTGTTGAGACCCGAGGATGTCGTCTAATGACTTGGAACCTTTGTTCCACATGGAAATTGTGGCTCTAGCATTTCTGAGTTCTTCATCTTTTTGACCAACCATCTCTTCCAATATAGCTTGTGACATCTCAAGGCTTTCAATCTTCTCTTCAAATGTGACATATATTTTCAAAAGTTCACTACAACAAAAAAGAGTTTTTACGACGCGCAATGCACGCCGTAAAAACCCTTCTAAGACGTGCAGGCGCACGCCATATTATGACCAGTCATGGAAAGTCATTCACTTTCAATGACATGCTTCATACGCTGTTAAAAACTATTTAACGACAGATTTTGTGCCTCGTTGTTACTTTTTCTACGACATACTATATTACGCCGTTAAAAACTATTTAACAATAGATTTTGTGCGTCATTATTACTTTTTTTATGACTACTTTTGCATGTCGTTAATTGGTGAGACAAACAACAACGCTGATTGCACGCTGTAAAATATATTATACAACGACTTGCTCACCCTGCCGTAGATAAGTGGAACATACCACGGCGTACATGGAATGCTGCGAAATATTTCATATAATAACCTAATTTGCTTGCCGTAGAATGTGCATTTTTTTTAATTCAGTAGATTCTATATTTGACGTATTTTGTACAATCTAATATTACAAACAAGCTTCACAAAATATTAATCAACCACCAAAATATTATTTCAACCATGAAAAATAAACTATATCTATAAATTATAAACATTCAAAAATTGTCAATATATCCATTCCAAACATCCAAAAGGACTATCCTGAAGTTTTAAATTATCCAAAAAGTTATAAACCATCCAAAACTGTACATATATAAGTTTGTAAACATTATCCAAAACTATTCAAAAATTATAGAAATCTATCCATCAAAGTCCTCAAAACTATCCATAGAGTTCTTGTTCTAAAAGCAGCAATTTTTGATTTAGTTTTCTCATATTTTGATTTTGATATGCTTGTGCATCAACTTTCGATGGCAATGCTCCAAATCCAAGCCCTCTTACCCTACCACGCCGTTCTAGACCAAACGCATGAACAATTGCATCATCTTTGATAGACGTTGGCCCTTCTTCTGTAGCCTGAAGTTCTTGAACCTTATTCTGCAATATATAACATTTATGATAAAGAACCTAAGTTAGACAATGTAACAACAAAGGTAATACAAACATTGGTTCATACAGAATAATCAACTCATTCTTCACAAAATGATTAAGAAGTTGACATCTAATTTAAAATATTCCATTTCATTTTGAATGAACTATTTTTCTTTCAATTTCTATCCAAATTTCTTACTCATTGTTATCAATTGAACTAAATAGACCTAATATATAAAAAAAAATTACAATCAAAATTGATTGAATTGAAATTATAGAGACCCAATTATCAGAGAGCAGCACCATAGATAAAAAATAAATTAATATCTTTATGGGCCTTTATTAATTACCAGCTAGCCACAAAACAACCCAAGACTACCTAGTCCAAACATCTGTTCACCAGCACAGCATATCAGCACAACATATCAGCATATCATCAAGCATCTGTTCAACATCCATACCAAAACAAAACTGCACAACAACAGCAGCCCAAACAAGGGATGACCAAAGATGATTGTAGGAATTTAGAGTTGAAGACAGAGAGTGTTCTGTAAAGCAGTTTAGTGAGAAGAGGTAGTTGAGACCACCATATTGATTTTCGAAGTGGTGAAGCAGCAGCATATCAAGAATATATATACAGGAAATCTTAGAGAAAACAAAATGAAATTCTGGCACTCTTTCCTTTTGCTCACCCAACTCTTTTTTAATGTGATGGATCAAGTTTTACTAACAAATTAAAAAATAAAAAATAAAAAGAAAAAAAGAAGATATCTGCATCTTATATCCATGATGAAAATATTCGAAGATTCAAGCGCCAATATGCCACCACCCAGTCTAGCAGCAATTTACATCAAATGATCTGATCTAAAAATAATACATCAAACCAAAAAACTAAAAGATTTAGAGATTGGACCAGTAGTTGTAACGGAACAACATCATGGTGTGAAATTGTTTTATGGATTTAAATTATAAAAAAATCACGAAGATCTAGAGGAAGAACAATTTGGGCTGTCGGGGAATAAATCATAGCCCAAATAAACATAGATGGAAAACAATTGAGAGAATGTCAAAATGTAACACAAGAAAGAAAGGGCTGCAAAGCAAAGGTGTGTGACTTCTTCTTCATCCCCTTCAAAAATCCCTTTCACAGCTCCCAACTTTGATTAAGACCTGTTTGTTTAAGTATTGATTAGAATAAAAAATTGTCAAACCCACTCTCATTGCTTCTAGGATAAGGATAGGGACTTCACGAGACCTCCTAAAGCTCTGTGCCTAGTCCTTGCACTTTACTGATCTGTTACAGACCCTTTTGGGAGGGGTTGTTTTGATGGAATTGGGATCCTCCCCTTGAGCCCCTCCTTAATTCCCTCCTTGCAGGGGCCTTCGGGTCCAGTTTGAGGCTCAGTTTTGATAATCCGAACCGTTAATATTTTTAGATTTATTCAGTATATCATACCTGTAAAAAATCAAATTGATCGAATATCATAAAGTATGTGTTCGGAAAATTGTTTATTAAAAAATAGTTTGTAGTCCCAATTTTCTGAACGCATACTTTCTGATATCCGATCAACTTGATTTTTTACAGGTATAATATACTGAATAAATCTAAAAATATGAACGGTTCGGATTATCAAAACTGGGCCTCAAAGTGGACCCGAAGGCCCCTGCAAGGAGGGAATTAAGGAGGGGCCTCAAGGAGGGAATCTGGACTCGTTTAAATGATACTCTCAATCAATGACGTAACAAAATACTTTATGAGTTAAATAATGATGACTTATCTTTATTCAACAGTGTTAAATTCACATAAATAAATCACATTGTGTGTTGTGTGACTGAGATTTATTTCAAGTGTGGGTACGCCAAACCAAAAATAAATTTCATCCTTACCATGCATTTTCTGTACACTTTTCTATGTTTTATTTTGGTACACATAGCATCATTAATCTTTATTAAGTAGTTGAAAGATGCATACACTCATCTACTGTTTTTGCAGTTTATCATTTGTCGGGAGTACTGTGCAGTAAATGTCACATTGTATTATCAGAATACTTAATAATTTTCCTATAAAGTTAGGGGTATTTTAGTAAATTTTCTCAATTAAATAATGACAATTGGCATGTCCTTGATCCAAGAAGAACAACATACAATGGATGCCCACGTGTCAACACGCTACCCCTTGGAACCTGATAGAACAATGCAGCTATTGTTGTTATATATGCACATGAAAACTATATACACTGCTCCCCTCTGTTACATTATTGCGCTCTCTCTCTCTCTCTCTCTGTCTCTCTCTCTCTCTGGTTGTTAACATAGAAGTAGTAGAAGGAAGAAGAAGCTCAAAAAAAGAAGGAATAGCCGGAGTTTCTATGGAAGTTGGCCGGAAAATGTCCAACTTGCTCGGAGAAGAGCGAGATGGGTATAGCTTGAATCTCAAGGAGACTGAGCTCTGCCTTGGCTTGCCTGGTGGAGGCGGAGGAGCTGAGGCGGAGATGGTGAAGATCACTGGAAAGAGAGGCTTCTCCGAGACTGTTGATCTGAAACTCAACCTTATTCAACCTAATAATCAATCAGTTGTGGATCTGAAGGAGAAGATGAAGAACAGTCCACCAAAGGAGAAGATGAACCTCCTTCCCCCCTGCACTAAGGATCCGGCTAAGCCACCCGCCAAGTAAGTCTTTTCAAGCATCCTTTCCTATTCTCATGCTTCCGCCACTACAATAAATGTACGCAGTCTTATCCCAACGTGTAGATAGATTGTTTCCATGATTTAAGTCAGTGACGCCCAAATTATACTAAGCCAACCTTATGAGAAAGGCTTTAAATGATAGTGTAAAACTCTGTTAAGATACATATTGATATGCGCTGTATAGTGATATCGACTGATGTTAGATAGTATCAGTTAATATCTCAACTATCAACCAATATATTGCCCGATCTCTAACAATATTGGTTGATATACGGATCAAAAATTTAAAATTTTGATATTACGAGTTGATCTGATACGTAATAACCAATATTTAAAACCTGACAGCGAGGGTTACCCTAATGGCAGAATTTATAGCAGAGGGTTTTTTAGGGTTAAATGAACTAATAGATACATATGAACACTAACATAATTTCCTTTGGTGTTTAGGGCACAGGTGGTGGGTTGGCCGCCAGTTAGGTCATTCCGGAAGAACATAATGTCTCAGAAGAGCACCACCGAGGAGATAGAGAAGACTAGCAGGAGCAGTGGTGGCGGTGTAGCATTTGTGAAGGTTTCCATGGATGGCGCACCTTACCTTCGTAAGGTGGATCTGAAGATGTACAAGAGCTACCAAGAACTTTCTGATGCCTTGGCCAAGATGTTTAGTTCCTTCACCATGGGTATGTATATATAATTTTATAAACAATAATTGCATGCATGTAACTCATGAAGAAGATTGAGAGTCGTAATCAAGGTTTTAAGTAACTGTTGTGGTCGATATAATGGTAACTGTAGTGATGGTGCAGTTTCAAGAGTCTTAAAATTTTATTTTTTTATGCCTGATAGTATGTATGATCATGTCTTTTGTTTAGCAGCTAGAGATCTAGAGCCATTTTTATGATATAGTTTTTAATTTTCTAAGAAAACTATTCATATCCAGTTCTATCATGAAAGTAATTCCATTTTGAGTTAACTGAAAAACAGAACAGCATATTCTTTTCTTCCATTATTTTGGTAGCATAGTAATATAAGAAGAATAATATTACTACATGGCACAAGAAAAAGTGGATCTTAGAATCATCATGGTGATGCTACAGCCTAGCTAGCTTGTGAGTGTTTGTGTCCCATTTGATGGTAAGAGAAAAGACTATATGCAGCAAGAAAAAGTAGGCCAAAATTGTCAAAAAAAAATAAATTTTACTATTTTAACTAATAAAAATTAGAGTTTGATGAAATGGTTTACTAATCCATCATTGGTATTAGGGTTCTTCTGTCATCTATTGTATATATCGTCCATGCCCTAAACAAATTCAATGGCATAACTAAGAATTTCATTCAAGCAATGTCATTGTATTAGATTTTTTTTATTTCTACAACAAAATCAACTTTCATATGATGCATTGTAATTTTATATATTCCCTATAATCAACTTTCATATGATGCATTGCAAATAATCAGTAATTTTATTTCTCAAATCTTGATTAACTAGCCCACTAGAATTGAGTATTGTTTGCAGATTACTATTATTTGAGACTTCCTTAATCTGCATCAATTGCTTTTTACTAGTTATCCTTTATGACTGCTACTTTCTTATGCCTAGGTTTATTGGCAATTTAGACCTTTGTGGTCAACAAGTGAACAAACCATGTAGAATATCACTAGGCTTCCCTGTTTATTTAGACAGAATTTTTCCATTGTTTGAACGCATAAACTGGATTGCCACATGCATCAAAAGAGTTTAATTTCTGTAGTGAAAACCAGAGAGGTTGTATCTTCTTTCTTAAAGGAAATCACCATAGAACCATCTTGCATTTGGATGAAAATAGGATTAGATCACTTTCATATGAACACCAAACTTTAGTATGCTAAGGAAATGAGGAAAATAAAGCCTTCTACATAGTGAAATGGAAATACAATTTCCTGTTTGGGTCCAAACCCTAAACTGAATTGCACAATCACAACATTCCATATGGACGAGAGTAATTTGCAATCCTAATTCAGCATAATCTCTGTAATTCATGAACTAAGAATTCATAATTACATGACAGTAATTATTTTTTCCATCAATCCAATTTTATTGAGGTAGCTAAATCGCAATAGAGGGTTGGGTATAGATCTTTTCATGAGGTTAATTATATGGCGAATCCACAATTCACTGAGAAATACAAGCAATACATGCAACATATTTAGGTGGACTTATCTGGTTAAAGACCTATAATCATAAACCAAGAAGCTGTATCACCAGTTGTTTGACTGGCATAAAGGTCAGGTTTCAAATCTGTAATGAGATTCTTCTGATGCACAAAAGGAGAGAGCAATTATTGTAAGTTTGCTACCAGAATCTCGCTTGGTTTACAGTATTAGAGAGTTAATTACATTTTGATCCCCTCAATCATAAACATGCATCACTTTCATCTCCTCTTGCTCCCCTCCAGAAGGGGGCATTGTATGGTTTTCATAGTTGAGGGGGTTAAAATGTACATGTTTATAGATGAGGGGGGTAATGTAATATTAACAAATAGTAAATGGGATCTTGGTGTAATTAACCCTTTATTGGATTTAGCACTTACCTCCTTTTTATTCATATAATTTGAGTACTATGATATCATCATGAAATAATTCAGAATAGACTTATCTAAAATTACTCATATTTTTCATAAGGTTCTGTTCATGGTGGAAGTTGCAAAATATGTAGGGGAAAGAAGGGAAATTTAAACAAAAAAAAAAGGGAAATTCAGACAAAAGCCAAAATAACTTCTAGGTCATAATCATTTACATTTTAGTGTTTCAGATTTAAGATAACACAAAACCTAGTCATCCAAGCAGATTACCCATGTATTCTGATTGAATGGCAAGTCAGACAGCTGTGAGCTCTTGCAGAGTGCACTAAGCATAGAGGATTAATACCTAAATGGAAAGAATATATCCCGAAAAAAGACATACCTATCATTATTGTCAGTTTGAACACTACCGAGTCGTTTGATAATTTCCATTCCTCTGCATACTCTTCCAAAAATTGTGTGTTTTCCTAGCCAAAAGATAATCATGAATTACAGCATTATCAGCTAAGAACAAGGCTACAAGATATATGTACCTAGTGAAGATCAAATAGAAGAAATGAAAGAATAAACATGCCATTCTCACACCATGCTGAGATTTAATTCAAAACAAAGCCCAGCAATGACAAACCAAATGTTAGCCTAAATTGGAACCCTGCAGAAATTTTGAGGTGTTCTGTATGAAGGGCTCTCTATCAAAGACATTGCATGTAAATAGCTGAGTTGAAGAAGAGAAAGAAAGGGTGGTGTTCTGTATGACATTTACAGTGGCAAGTAACGATATGATAGCTTAAAATACAAGATCTACATGTAGAATTTCTGCTTCTGCCACACAATGAAACAAGTACAGAAACTAACCCTTTGTTGTTAATATGCCAACTAGATGTTGATTGTTATAGCCAAGCATCCTCTAAAGTGCCAGACAATAAAAAGTTTCGGTATTTTAGCAGAAAACCATAGGTACTATTGTGAAATATACAGATTAAGTCTAAACCCCACATATAGGGGCCAAAATAGTGATTATGTGATACTTAAACCAGATGCCCTTCACCAGCATGAATGTCAGCAATGAGCTAAGCAAATTAAAAATAAAGGAAAAGGATCAAAGAATGTGTCTTCTTGTTAAGCATCATGAAATCATCCTTCTTGTTGACACAAAAGCCTATAGCATGTGACTAGATATGCAAAGTTCACATGTTTAGACATTATTCTAAACAGATTGACAAATAAATCTACCAGTTACTAAGCAGAGCCACATATTTACCATGTAATGACGGTGTAGGTGCCAAGGTAATAAAGAACTGGCTTCCATTGGTATTTGGACCAGCATTTTCCATGGATATAATGCCAGCTCCAGTATGCTTTAACTTTGTTGTAATCTCATCCTTGAACTTAGCACTGCAATAAATTAAGAAACAAGTCACCCATTAGTCAAAGATTTGAAATCAGAAAACTTCCAGTTACTTCAAAAATACATGCAAGTAGACTACGTTTCAGTCAATCAAAGGCCTAATGATATGAAGTTACGATATATCTAATTAGCTACACATACTTCAACCACTATTATAGGCCTTTTGTTACAATATCAACCATTTAAAGATTTCTTTGCAAACAGTCACGAATTAAGAGCTGAGAAAAAGCTTGTGGCTACACTGTGCTTAATATAGACCACCCAGAAAGTTGGATCAGTCATAACGGGCACTCTTAGGAGCACTCACCTAAAACAAGGGCACTAACAAATTGCATACAGAGCTCAAAATCATGTAATGGGATAGGAATCACTTTATGCTGGTCAAGATAAAATAGCAATTTGATATAGCATAGAAGCGGCATTGAGAGATACGATAGATACCGCAGTTTATTTTTTGATCAGTTTATAAAATTTTTGTTGTTGATCCCAAAAAAAAAAATTTAAATTAAATTAAAAGATACATACCACAGTTTATCAGCTCATGCTGTAGGTTGGATTCTTTTGAGAATTAATCATTACAAATAAGACATCTAAGAATCCACTTAGTAACTAGAAAGCAGCCATAATAAAAAACATGTGAATGTATTAAAGTAGAATTTATTGAGGAGAAGCTCTGGTCTTGGAAAAAATTGTACTCGTTTCTTCGTTTTTTCTTTTTGCAAAATGCCTTTTCATGAAGGACTTCTAACAAAAAGCTACACCAAATAAACCTAAACAGTAAATATCAAAAACTAATGCAATACCTCCACAGTAACAGAAGAAAACTTGGTTAAGATATATCTTAATAGAGTACATTGCAAATGAGAACGCATTGTATGTTTACTAAAAGACCATATCCCTTCTGCACAAAGAGAATACTTGAAGACCATTTTGTTCAACACAAACCCATGTATCCAATGCAAACAGAGTCAGTGAACTTCTTGATGACCTTTTTCCGTATCTCCCTTGGTCATTTGAATGAGATGTTCAGGAATTTGGAACATAATGGGTTATGCCTCAGTCTCTACAAACATACATTGGGTGAATAACAATGCACACCATAGAGTTTGAAAGGCATAATACTAAACTGTCCTCCTTTTCTTTTTTTTTTTTTTTTGGTACAATAGAGGCTTCAGAACGAAGTAAACAAAAATGAGCATTTTTTTTTTCTTTCAAAAGATCAGCAACTAGTATCTTCTCCACCACTCGAGTCTAGACATAATGAATCATGATACAATTTCCATAAAACTTTTTCAGGAAATCATCTAATGGTTTCAACTTATACAAGTCCAACAAAAAAATAAAAATAAAAAACTTAACAACACCATTCACATATATTCCAGTATTGATAATATATTTTTTTTTTTGGTTGGGAGGGGAAGGGAGGGAATAGTTAGCTACTTATTTATTACAAAAATAAACAAATAAAATTAAAAAAACAAAAAAAACAAAAAATGAGAACATACCCATATCTAGTTATAACAATTTTCATTTTTTGATGATAAGAGCATCACATGTTGCTTTTCCAGCAGGTAGTATACTCATGAGCAAGTTTTTGTTTTTACTTCTAGAGCTTTCTCAAAAAAGGATTCACTATTTCATCCCAAACTTCCCATTCCTACAACCACCAGGCCTTTAGCACTAGTAAGAGCACCATCATTACTTCAGCATTTCTGCTGCACCATACTAGTGAAATTTGTCAGGAGGCTATGCGCATCACCGTAGTTCTTAATAAAACACAAAATCAAAAGAGGAAAAAAAAACATTTCAATCAAGAAACTCATGTACATAACTAGATGCTCTGTTTGGCCCCTAAGAAAACAAGTTGTTCGGTAGCCAAGAAAAGAATCTAAACAACTCAGAAAATGTACCTGTGTTCTTCTTCTCTCCATGGAGTTCCTTTCTTCCTCTCGACCTCGCCATGCTCTGTCTTTGCTGCCGACCTGTGTGAGTGATTTTCTGATCACACTACCCAACTCAGTATTCAGCTAGAGAACACTGACAGAATAGATGATACCTGGCTAACCTGTAACAGAAAGAGAAGATTCCGACAGTGGTTCGTCCACCTGGGGGTACTCCGACGATCAAGTCAGTATATCTCTCAAAGATAATCAATAGTGCAAATCTCACTGTTCAGAATATAAATTGCGTACCTTAGACCCATGGGGGTGCCTTCCTTTTATAGCCAACACAATCCTAGTCTCAAATAGAAGCCTAACTCTAATGGACTTAGGATTACTGCTAATCTTGGACTCCCAGTAGGATTGGGATAAACTCCCTAAGAGTCTTATCCTTTCCCAACTGTAGTCTTTCCCTTTTCTAGGACTCTTGTACCTTATCCGCTTATCTCGGATTTCGATATCTTCGGAGGTAACTTCGGCCTTGCCGAGATAACCTCGGCGTCATGACCAGGACACATGGCACCTCGGCTGACACGTCGGGGTCACCTTAGCCACGTGTTGGTACTCAGAAAATATATCCCCACACGACCCAAACGAGGTCTACCTCTTCTTTGACTTGGTCTCTCATTCGAGCAACGACTCGTCAGAGTAACTTTGCAACTTGACTTGGCCCGACTCAATCTCGTTCGCAAATCTGAGAGGGAGAAAGAGAGATGCCCCAAATAAGATGTGTTTAGGGCAAATCTGTGTGTGTGCGAGAGAGAGAGAGAGATGCCCTAAATGAGATGTGTTTAGGGCAAATCTGTGTGTGTGTGTGTGAGAGAGAGAAGAGAATAGAAGAGTATGAGTTTGTACCATTCCTTATCTCCCTCCCTGTGCCCGACGCTGTTAAGTGGAGTTGTACTGGCGATGGATGCCCTTCGAACCAGTGTCTGATGATTAGAATCTATTAGAAGCCCAAATAGTTGATGTATATATTCTTTCCCTCAATATTTTTTTTTTGTTTTTTTGGTGAATTGGCGCGAGAAATTTCATTTTGGCACTTCTTTGTTTTTATCATACAATTTACAACATACATTGTCTATCGTAAAAATTGCAATACTTTTAACGACAGGCGTTGTGTGTGTCGTAAAAAGGAAATACTTTTTAATGACGGGCGTTGTGTGCGCCGTGAAAAGTGAATACTTTTCACGGTTGGCGTATGTGTGTCATGTATAATTGATGTATTAACGGCACGCCATATGCACGTCGTAGAAAGTTTTATTATTTATGGCGTGCATTGCAAGCCTTAAAAAAAATTATCGTTATTATCATTCACAGCCTACGCAATAGACACGCCGTGGTTGGAAAAGTATTTACGACGTGCAAAAAAAGCAATTCGTAAAAGTGAGAAACTACGACGTGCATTTATTGTATGTCGTTGATGTGGTGCTGTAAAAAGTCGGTTTTGTTGTAGTGTCATTCCTTTCGATCTCACAAAATAGAAGTTTCTCACATAAGTCTTGCCTGTCATTAGAGATCTTGATGATATTTTGCTTTGTTGTTGCAATTTCTCTTTTTAGCTTGGCATTCTCACTTTCACATGCTTTGAGCTTAAAAATGAGTTTGTCATTGATCTTGGACAAATTTAGAGATTCATCGTAAAGCTTTTTGTAAACTTGTTGTAGATCATCACCATCAATCTCATCATTGTCTTCTGATGTTTCATCATCTTCTTTTTGCTCCTCTTTCTCCTAGACCTCATCCAGTCGAGCAACTAAGGCAGGAAAGGTGATAGATGATGGTGAAGATAACTCTCATCTTTCATGAAATTGACTCAGAATGTCCTAAGCATCTTTGGCCTTTGTGCAGTGAGCAACCCGTTGCTGTTCTTCATCAAAAATTACTTCACGAATAGTAGACAAAACTCTCTGATTGCTCGGATTGTCAGTGCTTTAAACATCCTCTTCAATGGCTTGCCAGCCTCAAGGTCGAAAGCTCTCAAAAACACCCTCATTTTGATCTTCCAGTACAAGTATTTACTCTCATCAAAGGTAGGAGCACGGTGCAGATTCTAACCACGAGCAAATTCTACTGGCTTCGGAGGAGGTTGAGTGACAGTAGACCAGAATGCCATGAAAGCACTATCTTCCTCTTCACCAGATTCGGTTTTTTCGGGTTCTTGCTCTGACCCGCTTTCATCATCCCAAGTCACTGTATAGACTTTCTTCCGATTCTTTTTCGATGGACATTCAAGAGCAATATGTCCAAACCCTTAACATTCGTAGCACTCGACCCCTTGCCCTTTCACAATCTTCTTTTCAGTTTTTGGAGCAAGTTTTGGTGGAAACGTTTTGGGTTTTTCATTACTCTTATCTTTTGAAATAGGGTTCTTGAAATTAGGCTTCTTTTTCTTTAAATTTTTTTTGAACTGTTTAGTAAACATAGCCGTTATCTTGGACTCTAGATCAAACTCAGTCTCAGGAGTTTTTGTAGTCTCATGGGCACTCGTGAAAGTCGAACTATCTTTTTGTTTTTTCTTAGAAATCTGGTGGGCTTCATAAGTCTGCAAGTTTCCAACCAACTGATCAAGCTTGAGGGTATCAACATTCTGAGTCTCCTCAATAGCTGTCACTTTTGATTGGAACCTCTCGGGTAAAGACCTCAAAATTTTTCCAACAACCTTAGCTTCAGGGATTTTTTCACCGAGTATGAAACAGAAATTCACGATGTCACTCAGCTTAGCATAAAAATCATCAAACGTCTTATCATCATACATAAAAAGAGTTTCAAAGGCAGAGGTGAGACATTAAAGTTTTGGCCTTTTAACAAAAGTAGTACCCTCGTGAATTGTTTCAAGAATGTCCCAAGCCTCTTTTGCTACCTCACACGTGCAAATAAGACGAAACTCTTCAGGTGTGACGGAGCAAAAAAGGGAATTGAGAGCCTTTCTGTTCCAACTTGAGTTTTGATAGTCGAATGAGTCCCATTTATCAAGCGGTTTGGGAATATCAACACCATCAATGGTGACAATAGGTTCACCCCACCCATAGATCACACAGTGCCAAACTTTCTTATCGATAGATTTTACAAACGCTCTCATACGAGCTTTCCAATAAGAATAGTTTGTACTATCTAGTAAGGGAGGTCTATGGGTCGAGTTACCTTCGCAGATTGAATCCATATCACTAATCACACAAAATCACACTCCTATAGTTTTCATAAAAACAAAGAGTGACCTGCTCTGATACCAAATGAATAACCTAAGTGATTTGTGATTAGATCAAGATTTAATAGTTCCAATTCCTAACCAATTAAAACTCACAATCTAAATCATCAAGCATGTATAAAAGTGATTTAGATTGTTGCTTCAGAAAACAATAAATCAACACAAACGATTTTTACGTGGAAAAATCATAATTGAAGCACCTTCAATTGTGATAAAAAAATCACAGGTGAAACGCCACAAATCAATCCACTACTGAAGAAAGAAAGATTACAAAGATAATCCACAACATCCATTGTTGAATCAACGACTGCACATAGCTTCAAACTCCTTTGATTACTCTGTGCTTGAATCTTCGGATTCCACCGAAGAAGAATACTCTCAAAGAAGATCAAACAAACTCCTTGATGTGTGCTTATGAGAACATAAGTTCAAACTCAATCAAACATCAAAGAAAACCAGAAAAATATCCCCAAAAGAAAACCCTAAAACCCTTAAAGAAAATCTAGAAAACGTAACCCTAGATTTGGAGCAACTTGAGGTTTTATAGAGGCTGAGATCGCGAGGTCCGCTCGAGCGTGGAAATGGATGCTCGAGCGGGGACTCTATATCGCATGTTTCAAACCAGGGTTCACGCTCGAGCATCACATTGTTTGTTGAATCGTGAGGATGTTTGTAATATTTTTTAGTAAATTAAACGTGAGGACGGACATTATGATAAAATGATTATTCTATTCAACTTCATTTCAATAAACCAAAGATAACTTAAGACCGAAATAATTAACCAAACATTACTCAAGATTGAAATTATTTCAGAACCCTATTTTTAAAACAGAATTATGCGCCATGTTTGGTTTGTATTTGTAAAACAATTTTGAAAAATATTTTTTTAGAAAAAGTTTACAAATTTTGAAAATTTATTTGGTTGTGTTTTGATAATAGTTTTGGAGTTTTGGAAATTTTTTTCTCAAAAATTGTATTTGTAGATGCAAACCAATCAAGGCCATGTAGCCTAAGGCAACAACCTTCCCCGCCTTGTTTCAAGACCGTCCCTAGAATGGTGTTAGGTAAATGAGCTCTATAATAGAACCAATGAAAACCTACAAAATGAGTTGGTATTGGTTTATACTTGGGTCTTACATTTCCATTTCTCTTTTCTCTTTTCAACTTTCTATTTTTTTTTTTTCCTTCATAAGAAACCAAATGATATATACATGCATAGAATGTCCCTAAAAAAAGGTTAAGTTCATATCCATTACATTCAAGCAATCTTGTCGGCTTTAACTCAAGTTTCATATTTTATGGGTTGTTCGGGCAACAAAAAATCAAAAGTATAATTGAGTAATATTACAAACTCACTCTTAGCAATTTAAAAATTATCGAGAAAATAATCTCTACCACAGCCTATATGGACCCTACATTACACAAATTAGTCTCCACCATACAATCACCCACTCAGAAAATTCTAGATAGGTAAGTTTGGATTAACAGACTCTCAATACAATTAGGTAGACAAGTCTAGTCCAATCATATTGTCATCTTTATTACAAAGTGAAATTACTCATTAGATAATGACACTATTGTGTAATATCACCATTATATTTAATATTTGTTCATTGAAAGCAACCGAAAAGACCATAATTTTCTTGATGAGTCTTTCCTTTTGGAGTTGCTTCCTTAATTATTTAATATTTGTTCATTGAAAGAAACCTAGAAGACCATCATTTTCTTGATGAGTCCTTCCTTTTGGAGTTGCTTCCTCAATTATTTAATATTTGTTCATTGAAAGAAACCTAGAAGACCATCATTTTCTTGATGAGTCCTTCCTTTTGGAGTTGCTTCCTCAATTATTTAATATTTGTTCATTGAAAGAAACCTAGAAGACCATCATTTTCTTGATGAGTCCTTCCTTTTGGAGTTGCTTCCTCAATTATTTATAGCGTGTTGAATGGGTTGTTTACTTCAATTAACGCAATTCTTAAAAATCATTTCCATGAGCTTGACTTTTCCATTCAATTTGGCCCTAAAGGCTTCGGCTTCAGTTTTGGGTGAGAAATTAGTGGTGGTTAAGAGTTTTAATCCAAACTAATATCCTTTAAAATGTCCAAATTGGAAGAGGAAATTATAATTTGCTACACCAGTAAATATATGTGGTATCTCTACTTATATTTTATCAATTAAAATAGTGACATTTACCACTTTTATGTTTTTTTTGGGAGAAAATATTACACTAGTTTTGAAATAAGTGGTACAAAGCAAAACTAAATTGGTTCATAAATATTTTTTTTAAAAATACAATGAAAGTCTCATAACCAAAGTCACTTCAATTCAAAACGAAACAAGACAAAGTCTTATAACCAAATTCACTTCGATTTATTACTAAACACCGCAAAATCTTATAATCAAATAGTAATTCTAACTGTAATTATTAAATTGGGTTTAATTCAATAGGCCAATGCAATAAATAAATAAAAAGGGATTTAATCAGTAAATAACCAAATGATTATATCTAATTGTCCCTAATAGTTGCACCTAATTATTAGGTCAAGCTTAAAAAAAAAATTCTAAATTTCATATTCAATATAAATTTTCTTTGAAATATCTCAAAAAAGCAATCCAAAAATAATTTGTTTGGTTCTGTCTTTAAAATGTGTTCAATGAATAACTAAAGCTAATGAAAATTTATTTTGGTGAAAAAATAATGAATAATCCAAAAAGACTTAACATTTTCATATTGTTCTCTTTTTAACACATACTCACCAACAAATAAATAAATAACAGTTTTAAAATTCAAAAATATCTTTTTGGTATTTATTTTCACCAAACTAGTTTTTTAATATTTTTTTCGAAAAATAGATTATGAAAACAAAACCAATAAAGTGATAGATTTTATTAAACATAGTTGTAGAGCTAAATTTATAACATTTTAAAGTTTAAACAAAAATATATATATATATATATTAAAGATGCAAATCAATAATAAAAAAATATTGTGACTATGTCATTCGCACAAATAAAGATTCAAATTTAATGTCTTCTACATGCACATATGTGAATTTTTAAGCAATTATTTCTATTTTCTTCACTTTACGTATAGAATACCCAAAATAAATAAATATATATAAAAAAATGTAAAGTCCATATCTATCTGTAATGCCCCCGAAAATAAACCAATATGCTCAACAACATCAACTGACATCCACGAAATAATGACAATAATCCTTCCATTTCTATATAGTTAATAAGCGAGTTTACACAAAAGTTTCACATACGAATTATACATTCATTGGTAGGAAAACGCATGAATCTATAGCATGTGAAGCATACAGTCTCAAAAATAAACAAAATGCCCTTATGGGCTTACATCTTCCAAGGCATGAGCCTGGTTACACCAAATGTTCTTTCGGACCCATACACTTTTAGCCATTGGCTTTACAAAAAAATGTACAACAAAATAAAAGAGTAATCTACTCTTTTCAAAACATATCCATGCCCTCAGCTCGGCGGGATCATTAAATCTTTACTTGCACCAAATCCCATAGGGGTGAGCATAAAGCCCAGTAGAGAATTTCTTACAAAGTATATACAGTTATGCAAACTCTCAATGTAAAATGCAAATGTCCATGCCATGCAATGCCATTATAAGGAGAGTTTCATGTCATGTTCTTGTTGATGGCCAACTTGTTTCAATGAAAGTTTGCGATCTCAACAATTTCCAAAGAGAATCAACGACTGCACATAGCTTCAAACTCCTTTGATTACTCTGTGCTTGAATCTTCGGATTCCACCGAAGAAGAATACTCTCAAAGAAGATCAAACAAACTCCTTGATGTGTGCTTATGAGAACATAAGTTCAAACTCAATCAAACATCAAAGAAAACCAGAAAAATATCCCCAAAAGAAAACCCTAAAACCCTTAAGAAAATCTAGAAAACGTAACCCTAGATTTGGAGCAACTTGAGGTTTTATAGAGGCTGAGATCGCGAGGTCCGCTCGAGCGAGGACTCTATATCGCATGTTTCAAACCAGGGTTCATGCTCGAGCATAAGATCCCATGCTCGAGCGTACAATCACACCACTTAGTATATTTTGCAATCAAGCCAAAATACTGTGAGGGTGGAATCTCCGCTCGAGCGCCGCTTTCCCCGCTCGAGCGGGAAGACCAAAAACAAAAGAAAATTACAACTCAATTTAATTCAAGTTTATCCACGGAATTTGACAACAAGTAGGGTCCTAACAGATCCTAATTAGTGCACAAATCTCTTGGTTACAATTTACATGTATTATTTTATGAGAATTATGAATATTCACTTGAAACCAAAATTATTTTCAGTTTTTGTTGCCCTCTTCATCTTTTGATGAGTTCCATTTGTTGTTGTAATCTCTCTGCTCATAAAATTATTTGGAACGAAGGATGGGTTCATTTTGCATACGTACTGTTATATAAATATACTTTTTATGGAAAATGTTTGAGGCTTCTAATAAAATCTTCACAATTTTACCCACAATGATGTGAAATGATGGGTGTTAACTTTTAATTTGTCACACACTTAATCATGTAGGGCTCTACTTCCATGCCATATCATTGTGGGTATATTTAGGAGTCTCAAATGTGAGTTTCTAGCATTACTTTTTATTATTATTATCTAAAATCCTCCAATTGATGTACAAACAACACCTACAAACCCAGAGAGAAAGAGTTGTATGAGAGAGTGTGTGCGAGAGATTAAGAGTCGTGTGAGAGAGGAGGTGAAAGTTGGGTGTTAAGGCAATGACCAAGAGAGTTTGAGAATGATCCAGACTTTGAGTAAAAAATTTGGTTAAAATATTAAAAATTTCATTAAAAATAAAAGAAAATACAAAACATAAAAAATTCAATTTCTAGAAAAATTGAATTTTGGAAATTGAAACCAAACAATGTGATGGTAGATATTTTTAGATGGTCATCAAATGGCTACTTATTAATATGTCAATCCAACGTTTAAGATGAAAGTTGACTCAATATAAAAAATAAAAAATAAAAAATAAAAATAAAGACATTTGTACTATTGCAACAACATTGTTATTATTTGTCATTTTACACTGTAGAATGCCAATTATAAATTTGGCATGTCAATTATTGTTGGAGATGTTTTAATGAAGTAGAAAAAGTTAATATGTTTGAAATAGTTTTTTTAATTGAATAGATAGATGTGAGAGAAAAATTAATTGATTGATATCTATAATGTGATATTTTATTAATAAAGTTGAATTTGTTAACTTTTTAACTTTTTAATAAAAAAATCTCTTGCCAACATGACCTTCGTATAGGTGGAATCACTATTCAACCCAATGCAACCTGAATTGTCTGAAGCAGGTTTGATTTTTCTTTTTCTATGATTAGTTCGATTCTAGATCCAAAAATCTAAAAATCAATTAGTTTTAGGTTTAGTTCTATATCTATCCAATCCAATAAACTTCAACTTAAATTTTTTTTTTTTAATTTCTCCAGAAACAATTGTAACCGGTATACTCAAATAATTTTTATAAATAATTTATACATTTGGCAAACAACCATCCATTACTTTTAAATAATTCACCAATTTAATATATATATATATATATTTTAATCCTATAACCTTCATTTTTAAATTAATAATACAATAGTCTAGTATCTGGTTCATAGAAATAAAATTGAATAGAATAGAATGGTCATTCTTTATAGAATGACTATTTCCTCACAATGATTAATGGTGATTTCATTTGTAACATTTTTTAGTAAATTAAACGTGAGGATGTTTGTAATATTTTTTAGTAAATTAAACGTGAGGACGGACATTATGATAAAATGATTATTCTATTCAACTTCATTTCAATAAACCAAAGATAACTTAAGACCGAAATAATTAACCAAACATTACTCAAGATTGAAATTATTTCAGAACCCTATTTTTAAAACAGAATTATGCGCCATGTTTGGTTTGTATTTGTAAAACAATTTTGAAAAATATTTTTTTAGAAAAAGTTTACAAAATTTGAAAATTTATTTGGTTGTGTTTTGATAATAGTTTTGGAGTTTTGGAAATTTTTTTCTCAAAAATTGTATTTGTAGATGCAAACCAATCAAGGCCATGTAGCCTAAGGCAACAACCTTCCCCGCCTTGTTTCAAGACCGGCCCTAGAATGGTGTTAGATAAATGAGCTCTATAATAGAACCAATGAAAACCTACAAAATGAGTTGGTATTGGTTTATACTTGGGTCTTACATTTCCATTTCTCTTTTCTCTTTTCAACTTTCTAATTTTTTTTTTCCTTCATAAGAAACCAAATGATATATACATGCATAGAATGTCCCTAAAAAAAGGTTAAGTTCATATCCATTACATTCAAGCAATCTTGTCTGCTTTAGCTCAAGTTTCATATTTTATGGGTTGTTCGGGCAATAAAAAATCAAAAGTATAATTGAGTAATATTACAAACTCACTCTTAGCAATTTAAAAATTATCGAGAAAATAATCTCTACCACAGCCTATATGGACCCTACATTACACAAATTAGTCTCCACCATACAATCACCCACTCAGAAAATTCTAGATAGGTAAGTTTGGATTAACAGACTCTCAATACAATTAGGTAGATAAGTCTAGTCCAATCATATTGTCATCTTTATTACAAAGTGAAATTACTCATTAGATAATGACACTATTGTGTAATATCACCATTATATTTAATATTTGTTCATTGAAAGCAACCGAAAAGACCATAATTTTCTTGATGAGTCTTTCCTTTTGGAGTTACTTCCTCAATTATTTAATATTTGTTCATTGAAAGAAACCTAGAAGACCATCATTTTCTTGATGAGTCCTTCCTTTTGGAGTTGCTTCCTCAATTATTTATAGCGTGTTGAATGGGTTGTTTACTTCAATTAACGCAATTCTTAAAAATCATTTCCATGAGCTTGACTTTTTTATTCAATTTGGCCCTAAGGGCTTCGTCTTCAGTTTTGGGTGAGAAATTAGTGGTGGTTAAGAGTTTTAATCCAAACTAATATCCTTTAAAATGTCCAAATTGGAAGAGGAAATTATAATTTGCTACACCAGTAAATATATGTGGTATCTCTACTTATATTTTATTAATTAAAATAGTGACATTTACCACTTTTATGTTTTTTTTAGGAGAAAATATTACACTAGTTTCGAAATAAGTGGTACAAAGCAAAACTAAATTGGTTCATAAATATTTTTTTTAAAAATACAATGAAAGTCTCATAACCAAAGTCACTTCAATTCAAAACGAAACAAGACAAAGTCTCATAACCAAATTCACTTCGATTTATTACTAAACACCGCAAAATCTTATAATCAAATAGTAATTCTAACTGTAATTATTAAATTGGGTTTAATTCAATAGGCCAATGCAATA
Organism: Camellia sinensis; assembly: GCF_004153795.1. Taxonomy (NCBI): domain Eukaryota; kingdom Viridiplantae; phylum Streptophyta; class Magnoliopsida; order Ericales; family Theaceae; genus Camellia; species Camellia sinensis. The sequence continues at coordinate 1,194,902 of NW_021026358.1, read as the reverse complement.
AATAAATAAAAAGGGATTTAATTAGTAAATAACCAAATGATTATATCTAATTGTCCCTAATAGTTACACCTAATTATTAGGTCAAGCTTAAAAAAAAAATTCTAAATTTCATATTCAATATAAATTTTCTTTGAAATATCTCAAAAAAGCAATCCAAAAACAATTTGTTTGGTTCTGTCTTTAAAATGTGTTCAATGAAAAACTAAAGCTAATGAAAATTTATTTTGGTGAAAAAATAATGAAAATCCCAAAAAGACTTAACATTTTCATATTGTTCTCTTTTTTACACATACTCACCAATAAATAAATAAATAACAGTTTTAAAATTCAAAAATATCTTTTTGATATTTATTTTCACCAAACTAGTTTTTTAATATTTTTTTCGAAAAATAGATTATGAAAACAAAACCAATAAAGTGATAGATTTTATTAAACATAGTTGTAGAGCTAAATTTATAACATTTTAAAGTTTAAACAAAAATATATATATATATTAAAGAAGCAAATCAATAATAAAAAAATATTGTGACTATGTCATTCGCACAAATAAAGATTCAAATTTAATGTCTTCTACATGCACATATGTGAATTTTTAAGCAATTATTTCTATTTTCTTCACTTTATGTATAGAATACCCAAAATAAATAAATATATATAAAAAAATGTAAAGTCCATATCTATCTGTAACGCCCCCGAAAATAAACCAATATGCTCAACAACATCAACTGACATCCACGAAATAATGACAATAATCCTTCCATTTCTATATAGTTAATAAGCGAGTTTACACAAAAGTTTCACATACGAATTATACATTCATTGGTAGGAAAACGCATGAATCTATAGCATGTGAAACATACAGTCTCAAAAATAAACAAAATGCCCTTATGGGCTTACATCTTCCAAGGCATGAGCCTGGTTACACCAAATGGTCTTTCGGACCCATACACTTTTAGCCCTTGGCTTTACAAAAAAATGTACAACAAAATAAAAGAGTAATCTACTCTTCTCAAAACATATCCATGCCCTCAGCTCGGCGGGATCATTAAATCTTTACCTGCACCAAATCCTATAGGGGTGAGCATAAAGCCCAGTAGAGAATTTCTTACAAAGTATATACAGTTATGCAAACTCTCAATGTAAAATGCAAATGTCCATGCCACGCAATGCCATTATAAGGAGAGTTTCATGTCATGTTCTTGTTGATGGCCAACTTGTTTCAATGAAAGTTTGCGATCTCAACAATTTCCAAAGAAAACTTTCCATTTTAATTTAATAGGGGCGGTAAATACGAGTCAAGTAATCCCTAGGTCGGTGTCTGCAAGTAGGCTCAACAAGCACTACCAATACCCCACTTTACCTTAAGTTGCATAACATCATTGAGCATGATGGTTTTCAAAAGATGAAGAGGTGTTTTATTTTCAAAAAGGCATGGCATGGCATATGCATTCATCTCTTGAGACTTGTATAAAATGTATATACTTTGTTAAGGATTTCTTACTGGGCTTTATGCTCACCCACCGAATTTTTGTGCTGGAAAAGACGTGGTGAATTCGCCTAATTGAGGAAGTGTAAATGTGTGTGTTGAGAGCACTAAAGTTCTCATTTGCTGTGATCCTATTTGTAAGCCAAGGGCTATGTATGCGTGGGTTTGAATAACCATTTTGTGTACCGGGCTTAAGCCTTGGAAGATTGTAACCCTTGGGGTTGCTTATTTGGTTATTTACTTGTTGTTGAATCAATGTAATATCGCATGAGGAACTATTATTATTATGTAATGCAAGTATGGGAAGTTATATTTGGTTTTCCTTTAAGAGAGCCATGATTGTTGCATTATCATTTGGGCTAAAAATTTGGGGCGTTACATTTTTTAACCAAATAAATTTTTGAAATTTTTTCTCAAAAATTGTATCGGTAGATACAAACCAAACAAGGCCATGGAGCCTAAGGCAACAACCTTCCCCGCCTTGCTTCACGACCGGCCCTAGAATGATGTTAGGTAAATAAGTTCTATAATAGAATCGATGAAAACCTACCAAATGAGTCGGTATTGGTTTATACTTGGGTCTTACATTTCCATTTCTCTTTTCTCTTTTTCAACTTTCCATTTTTTTTCTTCATAAGAAGCCAAATGATATATAAATGCATAGAATATCCCTAAAAAAAGGTTAAGTTCATATCCATTACATTCAAGCAATCTTGTCTGCTTTAGCTCAAGTTTCATATTTTATGTGTTGTTTGGGCAATAAAAAATCAAAAGTACAATTGAGTAATATTAAAACTCACTCTTAGCAATTTAAAAATTAACAAGAAATTAATCTCTACCACACCCTACATGAATCCCACATTACACAAATTAGTCTCTACTACACAATCACCCACTCAGAAAATTCAGGATAGGTAAGTCTGGGTTAATTGACTTTTTCAATACAAGTAGGTCGACAAGTCTAGTTCAATCATATTGTCATCTTTATCACAAAGTGAAATTACTCCTTAGATAATGACGCTATTGTCTAATATCACCATTATATTTAATATTTGTTCATCGAAAGCAACCTAGAAGACCATCATTTTCTTGATGAGTCCTTCCTTTTGGAGTTGCTTCCTCAATTATTTATAGCGTGTTGAATGGGTTGTTTACTTCAATTAATGCAATTCTTAAAAATCATTTCCATGAGCTTCACTTTTTTATTCAATTTGGCCCTAAGGGCTTCGTCTTCAGTTTTGGGTGAGAAATTAGTGGTGGTTAAGAGTTTTAATCCAAACAAATATCCTTTAAAATGTCCAAATTGGAAGAGGAAATTATAATTTGCTACACCAATAAATATATGTGGTATCTCTACTTATATTTTATTAGTTAAAATAGTGACATTTACCACTTTTATGTTTTTTTAGGAGAAAATATTACACTAGTTTGAAATAAGTGGTACAAAGCAAAACTAAATTGGTTCATAAATATTTTTTTTTTTAAAAATACAATGAAAGTCTCATAACCCAAGTCACTTCAATTCAAAACAAAACAAGACAAAGTCTCATAACCAAATTCGTTTCGATTTATTACTAACCACTGCAAAATCTTATAATCGAACAGTAATTTTAACTGTAATTATTGAATTGTGTTTAATTCAATAGGCCAATGCAATAAAAAAAAGGGATTTAATCAGTAAATAACCAAATGATTATATCTAATTGTCGCTAATAGTTGCACCTAATTATTAGGTGGCCAATGCAATAAAAAAAGAAAAGAAAAAGGGATTTAATCAATAAATAACCAAATGATTATATCTAATTGTCGCTAATAGTTGCACCTAATTATTAGGTCAAGCTTAAAAAAAAATTCTAAATTTCATATTCAATATAAATTTTCTTTGAAATATCTCAAAAAAGCAATCCAAATACAATTTGTTTGGTTCTGTCTTTAAAATGTGTTCAATGAAAAACTAAAGCTAATGAAAATTTATTCTGGTGAAAAAATAATGAAAATCCCCAAAAGACTTAACATTTTCATATTGTTCTCTTTTTAACACATACTCACCAACAAATAAATAAATAACAGTTTTAAAATTCAAAAATATCTTTTTGATATTTATTTTCACCAAACTAGTTTTTTAATATTTTTTTCAAAAAATAGATTATGAAAACAAAACCAATAAAGTGATAGATTTTATTAAACATAGTTGTAGAGCTAAATTTATAACATTTTAAAGTTTAAACAAAAAAATATATATATATTAAAGAAGCAAATCAATAATAAAAAAATATTGTGACTATGTCATTCGCACAAATAAAGATTCAAATTTAATGTCTTATACATGCACATATGTGAATTTTTGAGCAATTATTTCTATTTTCTTCACTTTATGTATAGAATACCCAAAATAAATAAATATATATAAAAAAATGTGAAGTCCATATCTATCTGTAACGCCCCCGAAAATAAACCAATATGCTCAACAACATCAACTGACATCCACAAAATAATGACAATAATCCTTCCATTTCTATATAGTTAATAAGCGAGTTTTCACAAAAGTTTCACATACGAATTATACATTTATTGGTAGGAAAACGCATGAATCTATAGCATGTGAAGCATACAGTCTCAAAAATAAACAAAATGCCCTTATCGGCTTACATCTTCCAAGGCATGAGCCTGGTTACACCAAATGATCTTTCGGACCCATACACTTTTAGCCCTTGGCTTTACAAAAAAATGTACAACAAAATAAAAGAGTAATCTACTCTTCTCAAAACATATCCATGCCCTCAGCTCGGCGGGATCATTAAATCTTTACCTGTACCAAATCCCATAGGGGTGAGCATAAAGCCCAGTAGAGAATTTCTTACAAAGTATATACAGTTATGCAAACTCTCAATGTAAAATGCAAATGTCCATGCCATGCAATGCCATTATAAGGAGAGTTTCATGTCATGTTCTTGTTGATAGCCAACTTGTTTCAATGAAAGTTTGCGATCTCAACAATTTCCAAAGAAAACTTTCCATTTTAATTTAATAGGGGCGGTAAATACGAGTCAGGTAATTCCTAGGTTGGTGTCTGCAAGTAGGCTCAACAAGCACTACCAATACCCCACTTTACCAGTTGCTAACCGGAAGGGAAGTGTTACCTCCTCCGCTCGTGTTTTCGGTCTTTCACCCCGGATACTCAGGCCAACTTATCAAACTCGTCTACACCCCTTATCTGGACTTACCAACGTATTTACCCCACAACACATTTCCATAATTCTTATTACAATGCCTTTTTCTTTCCTGAAGTAAACATCTTCAATCTAAATTCACAATGCATAATAATAAATTGAATGAGTATGCAATGCAATGATTTTCCATACCTCATAGGATTTCTCCATTTTCAAATATTTGTTCATTGAAAGCAACCTAGAAGACCATCATTTTCTTGATGAGTCCTTCCTTTTGGAGTTGCTTCCTCAATTATTTATAGCGTGTTGAATGGGTTGTTTACTTCAATTAACGCAATTCTTAAAAATCATTTCCATGAGCTTGACTTTTTTATTCAATTTGGCCCTAAGGGCTTCGTCTTCAGTTTTGGGTGAGAAATTAGTGGTGGTTAAGAGTTTTAATCCAAACCCTCCGTGCGTGTTTTTGGTCTTTCACCCCAGACACTCAGGCCAACTTATCAAACTCATCTACACCCCTATCCGGACTTACCAACGTATTTACCCCACAACACATTTCCATAGTTCTTATTACAATGCCTTTTTCTTTCATGAAGTAAATATCTTCAATCTAAATTCACAATGCATAATTATAAATTGAATGAGCATGCAATGCAATGATTTTCCATACCTCATAGCATTTCTCCATTTTCAAATATGTCTACAATAATGTCAATAATCACACTTCCTATTTCCTCGTTTCAATGTTCTTCCACAAGATAACCATATGTCATCAACACATAGTTACAACTTCTTATTTCACAAGTCTCAACAATTTAGTCTCTTCAAGACTACATGTGGTGTTTTCAAACATTAATCTCCAATGTTTATAAATCTTACAAATCCATAGTGCACAACAATTTGTCATCTCATAGCCATATATCATCATATATTTAACAATAGTTTCTAAAACAAATTCTTCATTTCGATATATCAATTTGATTTGCCATTTTGTAAAACCACATCATGAAACCTACACATATCCATTCTTTTATCACATGAAGAATAAAATCACTCTAGACATTTCCATACTTTCCAAAATCCCTAGATTTCTAGGGTTTTTCATCATAAACCAAACATTTCCATTTCCTTGGTGAAGCCCTACCAAAACCATTTTTCTTGAGTTTAATAAAAAGGAAAATAACCCTAAGATTAACAAGGGTTGAGATTTAAAACCCACTCTTTAAAACTCTCTACAGTTTGGTCTCAAAATAAACATCAACATAAGATTTCAAGAAAACTTTTTAAATCAACATCATTATAGCAAAACATGTATATATAACTCAAGAAATTCCTACCTCAAGGTTTGATGAAGAAATGGAGGTGAAACCCTAGCTTTGATGGAAGATCCTTCAACTTCCACTACACCAAGAGGAGCCCTAGCTTGATCTTCAAGATTAGAGGAAAGATGATGATCCTAGGCTCAAGGAATCACAAGGAAATCAAGGATTTGGAGTGCTAGGTGAGGGTTTTTAGAGAGAAGGAAGAGCAAAATGGTGTTTAGAGTGAGAGAGGAAAGCCCCAAATGTGATACAAATTTAGCCAAAAAAGCAAAAAAAAAATAAAATAGAGATTCGGATCCAGGCCTGTCCCGCACGTGCGGCACGTGCCCCCGCACGTGTGGCTTCCTTCTTCCCACATGTGCGGCACTGGTCTCCGCACGTGCGGCTGCCCCTGCACTTCCTCTCCGCACCTACAATTTAAGCAGTGTGCTATGCCAAACAACCCCTGAATTCCGCACGTGCAGCCTCACTCCCCGCACATGCGGCCCTTGGTTTCTAACCCAAAATTTTCTCTCTTCAATTCTAGGTACCTTAGATCGGACCTCACATCCTCCGGGACAAAAGGAAATCAACACCAAAGAGGCAAGAACAAGAATTTGAGACAAACTTCTGAGCACGACAACAACTCGAATGATTTAACAAGACTTCATGTGAGACTCGACACACTAACGTGACAAATTCGAGATTAAACAAGGGAAACGAGACGGATGGCATGCTAGGTCGTCACACCATCAGATTCAAAAATGGTTCTTGGCTTGCGGTGGATGTTGCGGCATCTTAGATTTGTACAATAAAGCTCACGTCAAGATTCATCAAGCAATGGTAAAAGTGAACTAGATTAGAATATTAGTACAATGGTTAAGGATTTTATGGCGAAATGTAAGTTATTTAGCAAGGAAGAGGATCTCCTCCAGTTCAAAGGAGGGAGCTGTTTGGATTCGTGAGACTCATCACGGATCTTGTTTGAATAATTTGAACCATTTATTTTGTTAGGCAATTCATGTATTTCATCCAAACCAAATCAAACAAGTCTGAAGTCCCATCATATGGGGTCAGCTACATGAATCTTTCTTCTCCATTCAGCTATATCAAAGGCTATTTGGTTAGTCAAATTAAGGAGATTCATATCTCACTACATTATCCCACATCAATCTACGTTTACCCATATTATAGGAAAATACACCTTCAGCTACTAAAAACTTTGTAACGCCACAAATTTTTATCCCAAATAATAATACAACAATCATGGCTCTTTCAAGGAAAATCGAATATAAATCTCTAAACTTACATTACATGATACAATTGTTCTTCATGCAACAATACATTAATCCAACAATAAGTAAATAAACAAATAAATACCCCCAAGGGTTTACAAGTTTCCAAGGCTTGAGCCTGGTTACACAAAACGGTTATTCAAATCCACACACATACAACCCTTGGCTTACACACAGAGTTACAGCAAAATAAGAGTCTCGTACTCTCAACACACATTTCCTCGCCTTTAGTTAGGCAGTATCACCACATCTTTTTCTGCACAAAAATCCTGTAGGGTGAGCATAAAGCCCAGTAGGAAATCCTTAACAAAGTATATACAATTTATACAAGTCTCAAGAGATGAAATGCACATGCTATGCTATGCCCCTTTTTGAAGATAAATCACATTTTCATCTTTTGAAAACCATCATGCTCAACGATGTCATGCAATTTCAATTGTTCAAAACTTACCAATTTATTTCAAGGGCGGTAAATATGACTCTGCTAATCCCTAGGTCGGTGTCTGCAAGTAGATTATACAAGTACTACCAAATTGTCATTTTTACCGGTATTAACCGAAAGGCTCGACACCTATCCATGCGGGTTTTCGGTCTTTCACTTTGGACTCGTAGGCCAACTTATTCAATATCATCTACATCACCTATCAAGACTTACTAACGTATTTATCCTAAAACTATTTCATGAAAACTTGTTTTTCAGCATTCTTTTCTCAATGCAAGTTTTCAAATTAACTTTCAAAGTTTAATGTAATCAAATGAATTGCCATGCCAATAACACAAGATGAATATAAATACTTTTATTCTAATTCGTCATCCAATGAATAACACAATTCCCTCTTCTCAAGTATCCTTAAGAATTAGTCATTTCAAGACTATTTTAACGTTTTGAACAATAATTTCCAAAATGAACAACAATTCTCATATTCTGGAATTAGAGAGATTTATATAAATAAAATAAGAAATTTTCCAAACATCCATTTAATTTGACACACAAAATAAATACAAATAATATCATTCATGGATTTTCAGTCTTCTTTTTAAAAAAATCCCCCCTTCTAGTTTTCTCAAGCCAAAGCTATACAACTAAATCTTTTGAAAGAAAACATTATGAAGTTTTATCATCTTTTTCTTCATCACGAAGATCAAAACCCATAAGATCATTTTAAAAGAACAAAAGACAACACACTTTCAAAATCGCTCACTTCTTGAATCAACCAATCAATTTTTCAAAGCTATCGAAGATGATTTTGCAAAAATCATATAGATCTTGCAAATATATATATATATAACTCTAAGAAAATTGCTACCTCAAGTTTTGAAGAAGAAATGAGATGAAATCCCCAAAATCAACGGTGTCGAAACTCGATCTTCACCGCACACAACCAAGCCCTTGAGAATTCAACCAACTTTGATGAAAAACTTATGGCAGAACTCTAATGGATATTGAGAAATCAAGGTTTTGATCCAATTTGGTGTAGGTTGGGGTAGGGAAATGTAGAGAGAAGGGAGAGGAAAGGGTTTTTAAAGAGAGAGATATACAAAAGTAATATGAAATATCAGATTCACGAACTGATATAACATGGTCTGCTCGAGCGTGGAAAGCCCCGCTCGAACGTCGAATATACTTTCACAGTACTTTTGCAGACAGGTCAAACTTCTGGAATCAAACATTCTCCACTCGAGCCCATAAACGGCCGCTCGAGCGGACAAGCAACTTCGAATGCATTTTGCATTGTTGCTTCGGTGAGCTGATCGGGCAGCTCGACCCCCGACATACTCAGCAAAGTGGCAAAACATGAAAGAATTAACTTCCGATACAACTCTGCAAGGCGCAATTCGGGTTGGATTCGCATCTAATGGTTTGGAGACATTACCTATTCCAAACACACCACTATAACCCGATAACCAAAAATAAGGGGAATACAAGGGAAACTAAGATACGTAAAACCGTTCAAAACCATACCAACCCAAGCCCGGAACACCACAAGAGATGGGTCAAAATCGGGATTGCTACAACCTCCCCCCCTCAAAGAATTTCGTCCCCAAAATTTCAAATCAAACTACTCAAACAAAGGGGGTTTTTAGCGATCAAAACCACGCTATTTCATTTTAAAATCAAAATATTAACTTTCAACCATTTTTTTTTTCACCATGGTTATCTCATTAACAACAACCGTCCACATTGACCTGAACATGAAGCAAAGAAATGATAATCCGTAACTACTTTATGCTTAACATAACAACATACATAACAACATGTGGCCAACAATTTTAATGCATTTCCCTCAAACACTAGGGAATATTATAAGGAAAAACAACTTAAGCATTTTCAAACAATCCGGATACTTAGAGCGGACTTCTGCCTCTCGTTCCCACGTCGCTTCTTTAACTCCATGGTGTCTCCACAACACCTTTACCAACGGTGTAGTTTTGCCCCGTAGCACTTGCTCCCGGGTATCTAATATTTGAACCAGTTGTTCTTCGCCCCAATGAACCTTGGAGATAATTTACCACTCTTACCAAATCTCATCAAACCCCGCCTTGGTGAGATTTTTAGAAATACATGGTCACTAACTTCAAAAGATAAAGGTTATCTCCTCTTATTGGCATAACTCTTTTATCAGCTTTGGGCCGTAGCTAACCTCTTCTGAATGAGAACAACTTTCTTGGTTGTCTCTCTAATAATTTTCGGACCCAGTAACGGTTCATCACCCACTTCAGCCCAACAAACCGGTGATCTACAAGGTCGGCCATACCAAGACTCAATTGGTGCCATCCCAATACTAGCTCGGTAACTATTGTTGTAAGCAAACTCAATCGATGGTAAGTACTTTTCCCAAGGCCCCTTAAAATCAAGGACACAATCTCTAAGCATGTCCTCCAAAATTTGAATGGTACATTCCGACTGTCCGTCGGTTTGAGGATGATAAGCGGTGCTAAGAGTCAACTGAGTTCCCAACGCCTCTTGAAGGCTTTTCTATAACTGGACAGTAAAACAAGGATCCCTATCTGACACAATAGTCACAGGGACTCCATGAAGTCAAACTATCTCTCTAATGTACAACTCTGGCAAGCGTTCAACTGAGTCGTTGGTACACATCGGAATGAAATGGGTAGACTTAGTCAACCTACCAACAATCACCCAAACGGCGTCATTGCCTCGTTGTGTTCTAGGAAGCCCAACTACAAAATCCATGGTAACACGCTCCTATTTCCACTCGGCTATTGGTAAGGGTTGTAACAAACCCGCTGGTATTTGGTGTTCAGCCTTCACTTGTTGACAAGTAAGGCACTTCGATACAAATAAAGTGACATCCCGTTTCATACCCCTCCACCAAAACTGGCGACTAAGATCATGATACATTTTAGTGTCTCCCAGGCGTACCGTAAGGCGTGAGTGATGGAACTCCCGAAGTACTTCCTCTCTACAAGATTTTGGTACAAACAAACGGTCTAGGTAACGTATACTCAAATTTGAGTGAACGTTCAAACCTTTCTCTTCTTTCCCATTAGAAATCTTAACACGAATTGATTCCACATCACGGTCTCCTCGTTGTGCCTCTATGACCTTACTAACCAAGGTAGGTTGAGCATTCAAAGTAAACAAGGTAGCACTCTCTCCGGACTGACCCAAGTGCAAATCAAACTTGCCAATAACATCTAGTATATCCTATTCCCGAATGGCCACACTTGCCAAACTACTCACAGATTTTCGACTCAAAGAATGGCCACCACATTGGCCTTCCCCGGTTGATAGTGTAACTCAAAGTCATAAGCCTCCATAAATTCCATCCACCTTCGTTGACGTAAGTTCAAGTCTTTTTGAGAAAACAAATACTTTAGACTCTTATGATCGGAGAAAACCTCAAACTTCTCACCGTACAAGTAATGCCTCAAAATTTTCAAAGCAAAAATCACCGCTGCTAATTCTAGATCATGGGTGGGGTAATTTTTCTCATGAGTTTTCAATTGTCGTGAACCGTAGGCCACAACTTTTCCTTCTTGCATCAAGACACAACCAAGTCCATCCCCGGACGC
>NW_021026358.1:1082839-1170500 GCF_004153795.1 Camellia sinensis | reverse complement strand
CACCGTCGGACCGCCACCACCACCATCACCTATTTCTATTATCATCTAGAACCACCATTCACAAAGTGTTGTAGGTGAAGAAAGAGAAGAAGAAGGAAGATGGAGGAGAAAGAAACAAAGTTAGAGAAGTTTATTTTGAAGTTCAAAAGTTGGTTTTCGGCTTACTTTCGGCATGCCAAAACCATCCATTCCGGGAAGAAGTGAGACAAATAGGCCATGCAGCAATACTTTGTCGAATTGGAAAGGTTCAATGAAGATAGAGCAATGATGATTTTACATCCAACAAATTTGGCGTCAACCCAGTTAGCATCAAACAAGGATAGTGATGTGTTCCCAGAAGAATTACTAGGACTACCCCCAAAGCGAGAAGTAGACTTTACCATTGAACTACAACCTGGTATATCTAGACCAAACACTCGGTCCTACTCAGTACATGACCAGTGAATAAATTCATTTATTCACCCACCTCACCCAAGCTCCACGCTTATCCGGGCATATTGGTGTAAACAATTAATAAGATTCACTCGATCCATGTACGGAGTATTTCTATGTCATTCGGTCAGATAAATCACCATTTAACCCAGAATATTTGTAGAGAATTTTACCAAATGATCAGAATATCAACGATTCAGCAACAAATGATTTTACGAAATCTATTAATAACCATATTAATCAAGTGGATTACAAATTGAGAATAATTTAAAATAAGAGAATTCTTTGCAAAGAGATTTAAATAGAACATATTGTATACAACCTGAATTTACCTCATAATAATTGACTTCATCACCATAAATCTGAAATTGCTCCATGGATCTCCAAAAATAACTTTGATCAAACTTCTAAAACATAAAGTATGTATAATTTAATAAAATCTACAACTCTCACTTTATTTATTTATTTTATAAAATACTCATTTTCACTCCAAACACTCCAATATCTAAATTTAATATTTCTACTCTACGCAATTTATGAGAGATTTATGAGAGGGGAAGAACCGAACGAAGAGATGAATGTGAGGAGCTACCCTCAGTCTGAGCTGATTTATAGAGGGATAAAGGAATGAAAGAAGAATAAAAAAATTAAAAGAAATGTAAAGTTCAAATGATGGATGGTGGTATTGGTGTGGCAAGTCAGTGGGTTAACAGCCCACGGTTTTGTCTTGTTTGTATTTTTTATTTTTTATTTTTTATTTTTCTCTTCTTCTTCTCACATGATGGGGAATGGTAAATTGATTTATTAAATAACAATGTGATAGATATAAAAGAGATGAGATAAATACAAATAAATAATTTAAAATTTTGATTCTTAGCTAAAAATCTCATTACTAAATTATCATAATAAACCACCAATACCACTCACTAAATATTAATACTTTAAAAATACGGGGTGTCACAATCTATCCCCCTTAAAATAATTTCGTCCTCGAAATTTCAATCCGTAATGTTCTAAAATTTAATCTCAACTAAAACTCCAAATAACATGGTTCCGCTACACACTCTGATATAAAAAAATGATTTTTTTTTCCTCACCTTAAATATCAACCTTTTTTTTTTTTTTTTTTCGTTATACTCACCACCCAATAGATCCCATATAAGACCTAATCCCTACGCTCTGATACCATTTTGTAACGCCCCACTTTCGGGTCGTTAAATACACTAAAATAGCCTCAAAAAAATACAAGTTTTGCTCCTAAAAATAATAATTACAAAATTGTCTCCAAATGGTACAATATCCTCCAAATATTCTAATTACCTCCAAAATAAATAATATTACAACTATCTCCCTATTTAATAATTAAAGTGGTGGATCCCAAATCTCTGTATTAATAAATCTTTCTAATCTCAATTTCGAGCTCTGCTAAAATCTGCTTCGCACCTGAAAAATAAATTAATTCAGGAAGTATACAATATGACAGGATTACAAGGCTCGGATACAGAATAGATTAACAGGAACCCAATAATTTATGACACAAAATCAACGATATGATGATCAAGCAATTTACCAAATTGCACAACAAAGCAACCATAATTTATCTAGACCAAATACTCAGTCCTACTCAGTACATGACCAGTGAATAAATTCATTTATTTACCCACCTCACCCAAGCTCAACGCTTATCCGGGCATATTGGTGTAAACAATTAATAAGATTCACTCGATCCATGTACGGAGTATTTCTATGTCATTCGGTCAGATAAATCACCATTTAACCCAGAATATTTGTAGAGAATTTTACCAAATGATCAGAATATCAACGATTCAGCAACAAATGATTTTATGAAATTTATTAATAACCACATTAATCAAGTGGATTACAAATTGAGAATAATTTAAAATAAGAGAACTCTTTGCAAAGAGATTTAAATAAAACATATTGTATACAACCTGAATTTACCTCATAATAATTGACTTCGTCACCATAAATCTGAAATTGCTCCATGGATCTCCAAAAATAACTTTGATCAAACTTCTAAAACATAAAGTATGTATAATTTAATAAAATCTACAACTCTCACTTTATTTATTTATTGTGACACCCCGTATTTTTAAAGTATTAATATTTAGTGAGTGGTATTGGTGGTTTATTATGATAATTTAGTAATGAGATATTTAGCTAAGAATCAAAATTTTAAATTATTTATTTGTATTTATTTCATCTCTTTTATATCTATCATATTGTTATTTAATAAATCAATTTATCATTCCCCATCATGTGAGAAGAAGAAGAGAAAAAAAAAAATTAAAAAAAATGTAAAGTTCAAATGATGGATGGTGGTATTGGTGTGGCAAGTCAGTGTTTTGTCATAACTAAACACTAGCATGAATTCATAATTAATACCACAAAATGCTCATAACAGCATGTAATACACACCTTTTACCAAAGTACCTACCATAAAATTTTGGTGGACTTGCGTATAGATCCTATTAAATGAACTTATTATCCAATAGGTTTTGTGATAATTAACGAAGTTTTTTTATCAAATATTATTAAAAACGTCACTAACTATTAATTTTCATTAAGAGTTTGAAAATTTGTCACAAAACATTATTAATTATAAGTTTTAACGACAATTTAAAAAAATCTTCACAAAAAAATCACTAATTTTTAACTTTTAGCAACAGTTTGAAAAATTTATCACAAAAAAAAAAAAAAAAATTTATCACAAAAAAAAAAAAAAAAAAAAAACTGTTATTCATTGTCAATTTTAGTGACAATTTATAAAAATCGTGACAAAAAAATTGTTACTAATTATTAATTTTTAGCGAAATATAAAAATCGTCACCAAAAATTATTTTTAGCGATGATTTTATTTGGATTAACTTTCAATAGAACTTAATGAGAATTAAGTCTAAATATTAGCACCTATCGATAATTTCTCGTAAAATTTTTCCTATATAAAATGATGAATTAGACTAATAAATCACTACCCACTTTCTCTCATCGTCCTCTTCTCTTAACTCTCGTACTTGATTCTCCTCTTTTACAACAAAAACAAGAACAAAAACAAAAAATGGAGCGATTGATATGGTTGTTCCAATTCCTTTTGTATTTCATGCAATATCATCAGGTTTCTTGTTCATCATCTATCTCTTCTTTTTCTACTTGTACACATCATTTGTGTCCACATGACCAGAGGTTTGCATTGTTGCAATTCAAGCATATGTTTACTATAAACAACTCTAGCTATGCTTCTTGGGCGTGTGGCGATTTGGCTTCTCCAAAGATGTTATCTTGGAACGAGAGTTGTACTGATTGTTGTTCGTGGGAAGGAGTCACGTGTGATGGTCTGACGGGTCACGTGATTGGGCTTGACCTCAGTTGTAGCCAGCTCTATGGCAGTATCCATCCTAACAGTAGCCTCTTCCAACTCTCACACCTCCACCACCTCAATCTCGCCTTCAATCACTTCAATTACTCCCACATTCCATCAGCATTTGCTCACTTTCCCAATTTGACACATCTCAACCTATCTGATTCCAGTTTTTCAGGCTCAATCCCATCAGAAATTCGCCACCTGTCCAAACTAGTTTCACTCGATCTCTCCTCCTATTTTGATCAACTAAGACTTGAACCGCACAATTTCAGAATGATGCTCAAAAACCTAACCCAATTGCAAGAACTTGTCCTTCATGATGTAAACATATCTTCAGTTGTACCGATGTCTTTGACGAATATGTCTTCTTTGACACATCTCGATCTTACTTTCACCGGCTTGCATGGGAAATCACCGGATAGCATTTTTCACCTTCCAAACTTGCAAATTCTCTCTTTAGGAGACAACCATGATCTCACTGGTAATTTACCCAAAGTAAACTGGAGTAGTAGTAGTTCCCTCCAGCAGTTGTATCTCTGGTCTACGAGTTTTTCTGGAGAATTACCAGATTCAATTGGCTATCTCAAGTCTTTGACATCCTTTTGGATCTCGGGTATTCGAGTTTTTCTGGAGAATTACCAGATTCAATTGGCTATCTCAGGTCTTTGACGTCCTTGAATCTCGATCTTTGCAAATTCTCCGGGTCCATTCCTGAATCACTCGGGAACCTTACACAGATCACTTATATATCCTTCCCGGGAAATAGTTTCAACGGTCAGATCCCATTTACTCTCTCAAATCTTGATCAGCTCATTTCCTTGGATCTCAGCGGTTGCAAATTCTCCGGGTCCATTCCTGAATCACTCGGGAACCTTACACAGATCACTTCTATATACTTAGGGGGAAATAGTTTCAACGGTCAGATCCTATTTACTCTCTCAAATCTTAATCAGCTCATTTCCTTGGATCTTTCTGCAAATAATCTCCATGGAAAAATTCCTAATTTTACACACAGATAAGAATCCAGCTGACATGCTTACAAAGGTGGTCTCGAGAGACAAACTCGAAATTTGCAGAGACATTGCCGGGATGAACTTCAAGTGAGAAGTCAGTCATGCATATGGGTATGGAGGGGGAGAATTGTTGTTCCAACCCACATGCATGAAAAACATGGGAAGGCAACCAACCAAGTCAAGCTTGGCAGCCACCAACCATAGCAAGGGTCAAGAATGGAGGCTACCCAAGTCAAGAATGAAGGCTCTCCCACCTACTCCTTTTGTGTATAAATAGAGATGGGAGGGAGAGGATGTGATATATCAGAAATTGGAGAGTGAGAGCTGTGAGTTGAGTGAGTTTCATCTCCTCCTCTGTATTTTGTATTTTGCTCCTTTTTAGTGAAAATTCTCATTTCTGTCCGTGGATGTAGGCATTGGGCCGAACCACGTAAATATTGTGTTCTCTGTGTGTGTGTGATATTTTTCTGGGTGTGTGTATTTGATCCTAACAGACCACTCCCAGTTCCTCCAACCTTCGTATCTTCCTTCTTCTTCTCACAAAATAAACTCACTGGAGAAATTCCTTCTTCAATTTGCAATGTGAGTTCCCTTTCCATCCTTGATTTGTCTCACAACCACTTGAGTGGTGCAATTCCACAATGTTTGAGAAACCTCAGCAACTTTCTACTTGTATTAGATCTGCAGTTCAATGCCTTTCAAGGGAACATCCCCATGATATTTGGAAAGGGTAATCAGTTGGAAATTCTTAATTTGAATGGAAATCAGTTCGAAGGACCAGTTCCACGATCCTTAACCAATTGTAGACAGTTACAAGTTCTAGACCTTGGAAACAACAAGATAAATGACACTTTTCCATACTGGTTGGGGATACTTCCAGAGTTACGGGTTCTTGTCTTGCGATCCAACAAATTTCACGGTCCAATAGACACTTCCAAGCCAAAACTCTATTTCCCTAAACTCCGAATTGTTGACCTCTCCCACAATAAGTTCACTGGTCATTTACCAGAGAGATATTTCAAAATTTTCAAAGCTATGAGGATTAAAACTATGCCAAATGAAAAATATTTGAGTGTTGGAGCATATTATTCAGTTACGGTGACGATGAAGGGGTTTGATTATTATTTAACGAAAATTTTGACTATCTTCACAGTAATTGATTTATCACCTAACAAATTTAGTGGAGATATTCCAAATGTCATCGGAAAGCTTAATTCTCTCATAGTGCTTAATTTATCTCATAATAGCCTTACAGGCCTTATTCCATCATCTTTAGGAGACTTGACGGAGCTTGAATCACTCGACCTCTCTTCAAACCAGCTTAATGGGAAAATTCCTAACCATTTATTGAGTTTGACATTTCTTGAGGTCTTTAACCTTTCATGTAACCATCTCGATGGACCCATACCTCGAGGCAAACAATTTGAAACATTTGGAAATGATTCATATGTTGGGAACTTGGGATTATGCGGGTTTCCATTGTCAAAGGAATGTGAAGATAATCAATCACCAGTTCAGCCGGGGGTGCTATTACAACAGGAAGATTACTCAAATTTTGTAAGTGGATTTACTTGGGAAGCCGTGGTGATGGGGTATGCGTGTGGAATGCCATTGGGATTGGTTATTGGTTTTCTCATGTTCTTAACTGGAAAACCAAATTGTTTGTAAGAATTGTTGAAGGGAAAAAGCATAAAAAGGTGAAAATGTTGAGACAAGGTGGCAGAAGAAATTAGCAAACAAGGATTATGTTTTCAGGTATGTGATGTTGATTCTTAGTTTTAATGATTTATTTTGTTAGTTATCATTATCATGAATCATGATTGTATTATACCCTCTAACTTCATGGTACTTGTTGTTTTTTTCTGGTTCTATATCTTTAAAAGTTTGCTATCTAATTACAGAAAAAGGTTATTATATATATTCTGCTAGGGGTCCTGCCTAATGCAATTCAAGGTTATCATATTTTCGCGTCAGACCAGTAATTCACCACATTCCCCACCTTTTATTATTTATTAATGCTCAGATACACCAATTTTGGCCCCGAAAGGCAGAACCCTATGAAGGAGGTGTTATCATTTTTTTTTTTTTTTGGTAAATCTATTTTACATAGACTCAAATATGAGTATTGATTATCAGTATTTGTCCGAGGTTCGAATTCACCTAATTCTCATCCGAAAGGACAGGAGGACGTGGATAAATTTCATAATTACAGGGATGGGATGTAATTTACTTTGTATATTTGTATATTATGCGTAATTTAGTTTTATAGTTAACTCATTTACTTAAAAATATTTGTCGACTGCATGTCTAACTAAACGTGTTGCACTCATATCCCCTGCCTTAACCCAACTGTCAATTGTCAAGCATAGATATTTCACATATTTAGAATTGTTCATTTAACACAATTTTTAATTTCCCATCATACTTTAACTAAGGTAGCCTTTAATTGATTGGAATGATTTTGGGAAATATAGAATGACTATTTCTTGATCACTCAAAAAAAATTGTCATTTTTCTAAGGATAAAAACAGCTTTAGTCTCTAAAATATTTGTTTCCTATGATTTTAGTCTCTTAAGTTTCAATGTTGTCATTTTGATCCTTGAAGTTGTCAATTGAAGTCAATTTGATCTAATCTCTAATGTCCGTTTACATTGATAACGGGAAACGTATATTTTCCTTGGATAAAAGACAATTTTGGTCTCTAAAATATGCGCGTATTGTCATTTTAGTTCCTTAAATTTTAATTTTATTATTTTGGTCCTTAAAGTTGTCAGTTTGAGCTAGAGGTGGCCATCAACCCGTTGGCCCGCTCAGCTTGACTCTATTTTTTTAGGGTTTGGAAAGGTTGTTTTAGCCCATAGTGTCGAGTTGGGCCAATATTTTTAACCCGATATATTAATGTGATGAGTTTGGAATTTATACTTTCAATCCAGCTTAGCCCATCTCAACCAACTATTAAATTAATTAATTATAATATATTAAAATATTTTTTTTTGTTGGGATGTAAACTTTATCTTTGTTGATTTTATTGAAACTCACATTTGTAGTGATGTTTGATTCAGTTTATTTAAGAAATCCTTCCAATTTGTACACAAAATTCTTCAATTTAAAATGATGTCAATATATTTACTTAAGAAAATATACTGAGTGATTAAATTTAATTATGAAATGTTTTAATTTTTGTTTTTAACATATAGCCCGATGGCTAGACTTGGGATTTGTAATTATTTTTTGGTTGACTTGGACAGATGTAAAGGCCCGATGTTATGGTCAGGTCGGGCTTGGAAAGACATAAAATCCCTTATTATGTAGTGCTGGCCCAGCCCAATAAATGCTCACCACTAGTTTGAGCTATGACCAAATTAACACAAATTGACAACTTTGACAACCAAAATAACAAAATTAAAATTTAAGGGACTAAATTAACAAGGAATGCATACTTTGGGGACTAAAACTGACTTTTATCTATATTCCTGTTATCAATGTAGATGGACGTTAGACCTAGAACTAAATTGACAATTTGAAGGACCAAAATAACAAAATTGAAGCTTAAAAGACTAAAATGATAAGGTACTAAAGTTGTCTTTTATCCTTTTTCTAAATTGGTGAATAGTGATTTTATTTGCAATACACATTCCTTTCTTTTTTACCAAATTGGTGGAATAATCAATACCATTCAAACATTTGTTCCACTTCATCAAATACCAACTTAGAAGCCAAATGGTATGCAAAGCTCCAAGTGCTTGCTGGTTTTATATTTAGGGCATGTTTGTTTGGACAAACTTAGCCATAGGATTGAACTAATAATCTAATAAAATGCAAAAATACATAGTATCTCTCGTACAAAATAAAAGATTAATGAGAGGTTCGGACTATCAATCTCATCGTATCATCTTGTATCAATCCAAACATAGGACAAGATTAACAATCCAAAATGATAAATAATCTTACGACTGACCTAAATATGTTAATCCCATAAATCCAATCTGCTTAAACGAACAGGGTCTTAGAGAATTGAAGTGGAAAACCATTGAATTCAAGCTCTCCTGCAATCCATAATGTTTATTCGCAAGTCATAGTAGCAATCTGCATGCCACGTATTACTAACTCCATGACAAAAATAAAATAAAATAAAAGTTATTCTAGTGATTTTTGTGACCTAAAATTCCCACCCTATTTTGAATATTGGCCAATAATAATTTGTCGATTGCCAAGTGATTATGGCTTATAACTACTACTCTTTATATGTTTTGTTTGCACTGACTGATTTATCAAAGGCTCTCTATTATCTTATTAATTTTTAAATATTTCCCTAAATTTAAGATTTAAACAAAATTTGAATTCTTTAAATATTGTTCATGATAGTAACAATTCGTCCCCACCGTTTATGTGATATTGATATTGTTTGCTTTGGGTTTGTGGACAATCACGGTAAGCTTTGGGTCCATGGTAGGGATGGCAATTTGAAACCAACTTGACAGAAACCCGATCCCCCAACCCCGATTTGAACAATTTTTCCTTGAAAAATACCCCCGACGAGATAGGGATGGTATTCAAAAATCAATCTCGATCAATTTCGAACAGAGGACGGTGATAAGTGTCCAAGCCCCGACCCCGTTTGTCCCCGAAGTGATATATATATATATATACTTCTGATGTACTCTCTGTCTCTCTCTCTTTTCATCTTTTTTCATTTCATATCTACTCTCTCTCTCTTTCCTCTACTCTCTCTCTCTCTTCCTTACCGTCTCTCATCTCTTTCTCCCTTTCACTCACTCACAGTCTCTCTCTCTCCCACCTTCCCCTTCATCTCTGTAAGATCTCAAAATGTGGTGCTTCGATCAGGAAAAAACAGATATCTCATGAGATATTTAGTCATATTTATTTTCTTTAGTTATAAATCAGAAAATATAAAATTATGTCATTTTTTCTTTAATTATAAAGTATATATGATATATGCTTTTTAAAGAGTGTGCACCAAAGTATTTTCTAATTCATTTAACATCGTTTTTAATTTCACATCATACTTCAACTCTAAGACAGCCTTTGGTTGACTAAAACGATTTTGGGTACTATAGAATGACTATTCATTGATCACCTAATAAAATAGTCATTTTTTTAAGAATAGAAGACAGTTTTTGTCTAGAAAGTAATGCATTTCTTTTATGTAGTCCCTTAAATTTCAATTTTGCTATTTTAGTTCTCAAAGTTATCAATTTGGTTCTATATTTAACGTTCATCTAGATTGATTACAGAAAAAAGTATTTTATCTTTGAATAAATGCCAATTTTAGTCCCTATAATATGCATTTCTTGTCATTTTATTCTTTTACGTTGTGTTTGATTTAAGGATTTGGGTAGGGATTTAAAAAGGAAAAGGGAAAATGTAGGTGAAATATGAATGAAATATAACTACATTTCACCTATAGTTCACACACCCTTTCATTTTCTCTTGCTAAATCTCTTTCCAATTCCATGAACTAAACAAAGCCTTAAGTTTCAATTTTGTCATTTTGGTCTTCAATTCCCAAAATGACAAAATTGAAACTAATTAAGACTTCCTAAAAATCTCTGTAATTGAGTTTTATCTTTTATTTCATCTGGAAACTTAGAAGCAAATTCCATACTTCTATTAATAGGAATAATGGTTCCATTATGGACATTATGACCCAAAAATCTGGCAGTAGTCTGAAAAAGTTTCATTTTCGAGGCAGAAACAACCAATCCATTTTTTTATGATAACATGCTTAAAAATATTAAGATGTTTCATATGCTGGTCAATTGATGAAGAAAATAATAAAACATCATCAATATATCAAATAGAAAATTCGGTATAAGGATTGAATATGTCATTCATAATATGCTGGAATTCTGATGGAGCATTTTTTAAACCAAATGGCATGACATTCCATTCAAAATGCCCAAAAGGTACAGTAAAAGTAGTTTTATACCGATCTGTTTCAGCGATTTGGACTTGCCAATATCCTGATTTCATGTCGAATTTGGAGAATACTACAACATCCTGGAGGCGATCTAAACGATCCTTCTTGTTTGGAACTGGCTATCGTATCCATTGTAAGGCTTCATTGAGAGGTTTGTAATTAATGACTAGTCTTGGCACACCTCTCTCAATTTCTGCATTTTTATTTACATAAAAAGCAGTACAACTCCAAGGAGACTTACTGGAACGAATAAGTTGTTTCTGGAGAAGGCCATTAATTTTAGTTTTACAGAGTTCTAAATACTCTTTTTTCATTTGACTTGGCCGAGCGCGAGTAGGAATTTTCCGCTCATCATATCCTGGTTCGTAAGGCAAGGAAACAATATGCTTCTTCCTATTCCAAAAAACGTTAGGAATATCACTGCAGATTTCAGCTTGAAATTCTTGTTCAAGAGATTTAATTTTTTGCTGAAAGGAAGATTGACTAATCCGCTGTTCTGTAGTTAAAAAACTAATTTCTTTTTGTAAGAAATTAATTTGTTTTTCTTTGAAATCTACTAAGTCCTTGATTTGGTCAAGTTCTTTAGTATAAGGTTCTGTAATAAACTCAAAAATAATCGGTTGATTATTTAAGGTTGTATGAATACCAATAGAATCGATTTTTAAAATTGGCATCAAAAGACACAGGAAAGGAGTTCCAAGAATTATGGCTTGAGACATGTTCTTGATAAGAACAAAAGAAGTTGGAAGACATAATCCTTGATTACAAATCAGAACTTCTGGAAGTTTATACTGGATGTATAAGGAATTACCACTTGCACTTGTAAGTGATTGCGTCGTCTTATGAAAGTATTTGGTTGGGATTAATCTTTCCTGAATACAATTCATATCAGCACCACTATCGACAAGAGCAATAGCATCCTTAATAATAAAATCGGGTTTTATCATGAAAGTAATTTTGATATACCATTTCTGGAAAGTAACAGAATTCATAAGCATCAAATAGTCTGTTGCTTGAGAAGTTTTTGGAGTAGGATCAGCAATACCTTTTTCTTTCTGAAGTTTTCCATTAATCCTTTTGATTTCAGTATTAATGGCGATATTGGAAGTTTGTAAATGTTTAACCTCTAATTTTAAAGCATTTACTTCCATTCTTAAATCCTAGATTGTTATTGGTTTTTCTTCTGTCTGGTTTTGCTGAAGCCGATTAAAAACTTCTTTCATAGTATAATGTTGAGGAGGAAGAATTTCTTCATTCTTCTGCTGTTGTAAACATAATTCTAAAAATTTTAGTTTCATCTTTGGATTAGAAATTTGATCAACAAAGCTAATAATTTTATGCTCATCTTCTGTAAGAACATTGATACTGGGTCCTCCAATATCAAGTCCATTCATTTCAACTATTGCTTTCCAATAGTTGACTTCATCAGAAATTTGATTCAAATTTGTTTTGCAATCACAGACTTCTGGATTATTTTCTGACGTATCAAATGAGTTTGAATAAAGAGCATTAAGCTCATCTTCCTCATTTTAACGCCCTCAATCAGAATCTGAAAGCATCTGAAGAATCTGTTGCTTAAGATTATCATCCAAAGATAGTTCATTAAGCTTATGCTGTAATTTAGATTTACACCGATTAGCATAATGTCCTATTTGTCCACATTTATAACATTTAACAGTGGATTTGGATGATTTTTTTCTGGAATATTTTGGTTTCCCTTTGAAGGATGTTGTCTGCTGAGCTTGGGGCTTAGCATATTTATACTTTCTGGATTTTTTAGGATAAGATTTGGATTTGGCTACCTTTTTATTTTTTCTAGATTTAGGATACTGTAAAGTATCGCCGTGGGAAAATTGTTCACAAAATTCACCTATTTCTTTTCTTCCTGTAAGATGTTGTTGTTTCATTTGTTGCTGGAGTTTGAGCTCATTACGAAGAGCTAATCCTTCATCAGAAATTATGGCAATAAGTTGGCCATAGGTATATCTATAATAAGGTATAGACATCCTATCATGACGGTCACGTAATTTCTTCCGAACTCTTTCGGAAAAAAGAGTTGGCAGACCATCAATAAATTTGGCCTTCCAATGTTCAGAACTGGCATCAGTACGACGATGAACTTTCATCATGAACACATCTTTATACCACCTAAAGTGAGATAAGGATGGGCATCTAAGTTTCTAAAGAAGTTCTCGAGTACGATCTTCGAGGCCAGTAATGTTTCCTATGAAATACTGGATATTGTGGTGTTTACGAGGGTGTAAACAGCATCTTCTTCTGTAACTTCAGCTCTAGTGGTTGGATCCAAGCGAACACGGGTAGAAACAAGGATCTCATCATTTTGAGCTTGTGTGAGAATATTATCCCACCATCCTTTAAGGATACCGGTGAAACCACTAATAATAAATATCACAACTTGATGATCAGTATTCTCATTTTGTTTGCAAACAGTAGCAAACATCATCATATGCTGTAAAGTTTCATATATTTGATAATCAGTAAGACCATCTATGTTCCATTCATAAATGGTTCAGCTTTGGTAATGTTTTTGATTTTGAAGGAAATTCTCTTCATACAAAATATCTACTGGAGTTGGTCTGGAATAGTAATACCTACTTGGGGCTAAGTAGGAATGTCTATCAACTTTGGTGTCATACATGACCCTATTGATTTCGTTGGGTTCTTCTTGAAAGTTGGCTTGAATCTCAGCGATTTGTTGGAAGGTTAGATAAGAAAGATGATCTTCCTTCGAAGGATGGTCTCTAGATAACATATTAACCTGTGAGGGTCCTGATCCTGACAAATTAAGATGTTTAATCTTATCGATTAAAGTATTCATAAATTCGATATTATCCTTTGTGGGTTCCAAATTAAAATTTGTTACCATAGGATTGGGTTTGAGTAAAGCAGGCTGGATTTCCGGTTGTGGTTTAGGTTGAAATTGACAGATGAACAACCGTTTCTTCAATTCTGGTTAATTGCTTGCCCATGGTTTGACAGTAAAGGTTAGTATAATTATGCTGTTTCATAACCGAAATAATTTCTTTTACAGTCAAAGCATTAGAACTCTTAGGGGGAGGTTCTACAAAGGGAGAAATAACCAAAGGTTGGCTGGAAGTAGTATCACTCGGAAGTAATTCTAAAGATTTAGCAAGAGGATGGATAGAGGTAAACACATGTCCATCAGTAGTGACCCAATTTTTCTAGATATTTTCTAAAACATTTAATTGGGAGTCTGGAAGATATCCTTGATTCTGAAACCATAAAGGAAAGGGTTGAATTATTTGGTGCTTTCCCAAATATTCATAATACTGGATTTTGAAGTTTTGAAGTTGGTCGGAAGTATGACTGGTAAAATACCAAGTTTGAAATTTTGTATATTGTTCATGGTAAAAGTCTTGATTTAAGACTTTCCTATTTTCACTACCGGGGCTAAAATCCATTAAACTTCAAAGTTCATGTCGCTGGCAGTAGGACTGTAAGGTCCTTTGCTACTGGATGTCCTTGGTTCATAAATACCATGTGGAATTTTATTTGGAGAGAATTGTAATCCTTGGATAATTGGATCCATAGGATCTATATGATCAGGATTACTTGGAGAGAATTGTAATCCTTATGCTATTAGGGAAGCAAAAGAAGCGCATCAATCTTTGTCTCAGCAATTAGGATTTTATATTTTTTCGCCTACACAAATTGTCATATCATATGAATTTTGTTCTGGTTGTGTAGTTTCTTTATTAAGACAGTCCCTCATGAACATGCATCTAAAAAATTTCAGTATCATTTTGGTTACTTTAAAATAGGTATGAAATCCTATGAATTGTCAGTAAGGACAACAAAAAAAAGAACCACCTTGAATTTCATTTCCCATTTGTATGATGTGCCCAACCATTATTGCTTATACATGTGATTAATTGCTTACATGTTCTATGCAATTCTTTTTATTTTATTTTATCTGACATTAAAGTTCAAGTCTACCACAAACATCAACAACATCTATAAACAATTTTCCACATTATTTCCCAATTTTGAATCTCCCTTTTAACTTCCATTGCATGACTTCACCACTGCGTTAAACATGTCCACTACCGATATTATCTTTTTTATATTTACTTTCATTGATGAACTTGGCTCTTTTAACACTCATTGGATTTCAGATGCAATCTCAACCTTCTTGTTACCCACCATGTATACTATTTTCAAGGTATATATTTCCCCCAATTTTGAGGTGAGATAGATCCACAACATTTGCATACATAATTTTGAATAAATGGAAAACTATCACTTCTAAAGTTGAAATAAAAAACCTTCAATGAAGCATATATTCTGTTATCAAATCGGATAAATAAATTGCAAGTAAAATCTTTGCACAACTACAGTTTCAAGCACAAGAAAGTATACTTTAACTATTTGATCATTTCGTGTTTTGATATAAAGACCGGCAGCACTATCAGGGCAAGGTAACTCTACAGCATCTCTCATAAACATGCCACGGGTAAGACCTACATGTTGAATTCAACCACAAATTAGAGACAAAATAAGAAATATTGACAACAATTTCAAATCTACTGGAAAAATCTGAAATTGATCTGAATTTGTTTATCAAGCTGCAGGCTATCCAATAAATTGTTTATGGATAGGGAATACATATAAAAACTTGTTTAAAAATCATATTTATTTCATAGAGGGAAATTAGGGCAAAATTTTCAAAATTCTAGGTGAATACTTAGCATTGGAATCTGAACTATGACATCATGCTTGTCACATACAATTCAAAATTTTGAAAGGTCCTTTGCCAGTCTCAAGTGTGGTTGATAGGATGGTGGTTACTAAAGCTGTATATTACTTCATTTTCACAATATACATGTAATAAACATGAGCGGTGGAGATCATGTGGGCTGGTGAGGAAGCATTCTGGGAAGTAAGGCACTCGTTGAGGTGGCATGGCCCATCGAAAAGTAGACAAGGTGAGAGTAGATGCAGTATCAGAGCAAGGGAGAGAAAAAGAGTCATGTGGGTCAGATGATGAACTAGAACCTCTATGGTTGGAAAGATGGAGAAGGTTGTCTTGCATGAATGAAGGAAGGCTCTATTAATAAGAGGGTCAAGCCATGGAGGCCAGCTCATCTGGTCACATGACTAAGTGGAAGAAAGGGGACAGGTGGCCCTCCTTTTCTTGGCTCAACAAACTGAAGGCAAATCCAGCACTAGTAGTATTGCCGAAATTACATTCCTTCGTCTATAAATAAGAAGAAAAAAAAAATTTAAATGATATTTTTAAATTAATAATTGTATATGCAGATGCTTTGATCGAATATACAAATCCGGTACTTTATCAGCAAGGCTCTCTCCTTGTAGAAGTTCAATTTGAGTTACCAAATCTGCTTTATATTTGAATTCAAAATTTTGGTTTGGGAACACCACTCTTCCTCGTATTGGCGATGTTCTTGCTTCACCTAGCAACAATTTCAACCACCAGCACAGGTATAAACTATAAAGCATGGACACCTCTCCGGAGGTCACGTATGAGTGTCCGACACATGTCGGACATGCTTGAAAGAGTCGGACACGCTGTAGACACATAGGGATATGCTGAGGACACGCTAGGGACACATAGGGACATGCTGAGGACACACTGGGGACACATTTGTCATGTTTGTTTGGGTGGATATGAGCTTGGGATTGGACTAATAGTCCAATAAAATTATTAATCCGATGTTTGGTTAAACAATTGAAATACAGACTAATTATTTTAAACTTGACTATTAGCTAAGATAGGATACATAATCCAACGGATTTGTAGTTCTAGGACTATTAGTCATAAGAATGCTAATCCAGTCCGTCCAAACAAACATGGCCATTGGGTACACACTGAGGACTATTTTTTTCAAAAAAAATTAATTTTTAAATTTTTTTTTACTAAAAATAACATACCTAAATTTGATAAAATTAAATATTTGACATTAAATACATATTAAATATTTAAAAATATGACATATAATAAATATATAAAATTATATTTTTTACACGTGCCTCCAACGTGTCGTGTCCTTCATTTTTTGAAAATTTACGAGTCCGCGTGTCCGTGTCGTGTTAGGTGTCTATGTCCGTGCTTCTTAGGGTATAAATTCAAATTGAAGTTCCAAGTATGTGGTCCAAGCAGAGCGAGGCTCATTTCCCTATCTGTTACCTCTTCTCCCTTTTATTGTTCATTGTAATGCTTACATTCAATCAAGTGAAATTTGCATGCCCTCCAAGGTTTAACAGATAAATTAGACATATATCTCGTTAAGTGTGTTATATAGGAGGTGGATGATTCACAAATCTCGAATCGGCGTGTTTTCCAAGGAGTGGATGATTTGGTGGCTTGTATGAAAGCTCGGTTGGTGATTTTGTATAGTTGGGTGTCAGGGACCGTATCTCCGGATTTGTTTGCTTATGACAATTTTATAGATACTCTTTGTGGTTAGGTTTGGGTTTTGTCAATTTTCCGGCTGTATTCATTAGCATTGTCAGAATGCTAGTTCATTGATAAAATTTTTATTTATAAAAAATGAAAAAGAAAGTGTGCTATAGGGGAGGATTTCACAAGCCTTTTGTCCTTGTAATTATTAATATGGAGGGAGAGGAAAGGACTTTGTATTGGATGATCATCATTTCAATGAGCTAGCTCATGGGTTATCCAACTCAGTTTATCACCTTATAGAGCTCCAGATATTTATGAATGTCTGACGCTTGGATACACACCCTCACCCGACACTCGTACCCGAGTCCATGTAACATAGCCTGTGAGGGAACCATGATCAGTGTGCCACCCACACCAAGATGACATAGACTCACCATTTTGGGTAAAAACACTGCAACAAAGTCATTTTCAACTTATTAATTGGTTGGATGCCTTCAAACCAATAATTTATTTTATTTAAAATTGAAAAAGTAAAACACTCCATACTGTATTCAAATAACACAATTTTCAATTCATAAGAAAAGATTCTCCCATCAACAAGAGTTCATAGGAAGTTGTTGGTCCAAGGTAAGAAGTTTATCAGAATCACTGGAAAAGAGCAACATGGAAAAACCAACAACAACAATTCAAAGCAATAGAACAAGTTATCATGCACTTCATGATAAAATGGCTGCACTAAATCATTATGTGCATGCACAGTAAAAACCAATCAGTCATGAGAATGGAGATCTAAACAAAGCAATGTTCAGACTCTATACTGAATGAAAGGAAGGTTCATAGATTTCCAGCCTAAGCTGATGTTACGCCACTGGAAAAAATCCTTAGCATGAACTGGCAGGAATTTACTACGAGCAATCAATTGGATTGTAAAGTTTTTAAAGCAAGATTCTACACAAGGATATTGGACCATTATGCATATGGACATTAGAATTCCATGGTTGAATATCATCTAGCAAGATAACAAAATCACAAAGGTAATCAATCTATTATAAACAAGACACGAGTTGAAATACATAGACCAGGTTACTTAACAGCTGACATTTGGACTTTATGAAATCATAGCTGCTTAAATTTTTAACTTTTTGCATAGATAACATTTTTGACAAAGTAAAATCGTGGCGAGAATTATTCCAGTTTTTAACTAAGACGAGCTTATTTTATACAAGAAACTAAAGACTTTTTTTGTAAGTAAAAAATAAAATAAAAGATGGAGCAAAAACTGCTTTAGTAGGATTATGAAAATAAAAATGCCAGTGCCTTTCAAGATCAGAAGAATGAACAAGATTCACAAATCAAGATATTGTGGCTGAAAGGTGAAAAAAATAGCAATTTTGTTCAACATAATATCATTGTAAAAGTAAGTTGACTTTCCCTTCAAGCAAAGAGGATGAGGCTACAGGGAAAGGGGCATCTAGGCCTTTCGAGGAAACATACAGAAAAACACCAGTTAAAGTATTCTTTAAATACTGAACAAAGTATTTTATTGTCCTTGAAACAACAAAATTCTTTAGTGGAGACCATGTGCAACAATATGGGGAAAAAAAAGAAGAAAAAAAAAAGAGAGGGAAAAAAATGGGTTTGCAAAGCTCATGAAATTAAATGGTAATGAGGCCCCTAGCTCATATACTTTTATTATGACATTGGAAATGGAAAATACGTGACAGCTCACTTCTCGTGCCACTTGCCAGCTTTCTTAATTTCCTTGACCTTGCGACCCATCAAGAATTCATCTTCAATCTCTTCCATTGCAATCTAGAATTCCTAGGGATTTCAATTGTGAACTTTCACAGAACTTGTGATTAACTCTCCTGGCCTCATATGGTACATCAAGTAATCTAATTTAATGATGCCTACTTGGCCAAAATTAAATAATTAAAAAGCAAAACAAGAAAAAAGAAAAGGCTTAAATTTGACAAGAGAAGCCAAGAAATTTGAGAAGTGTGTATATAAGAAATGTCATGCACACCACAAGTACATCGATCATGTAAACCCCTTGATCTTCTATGCATACGCATGAGGCAAATGGAAAATATGGTACACCAAACAAAACATCGATTTAGCCACTAACCACATAACCGATTCTAATGTTCCTGAATGCTCACGATGACTGCTAAAGCACTTGGGGCACTCCAATGGTAAAATTAAAAATATTTAATCATGGAAAAAACTTGTAATAAGAAGAAATAGATCACCTCTGAAGGGAAGGAAAATAATAAAGCAGACGACCTTTATGACACCAAGAGCGCAGAAGTATCTGTTCAAGGCCTTCATCCTCATGCATTTTCATCCCCCTGGATACTGCTCAAGTGCATATCACAACCTAAATAGTTCAGTTTAAACCAAAATTGCAAAACAAATAAATATGAACTATAGTCAGAAGAAAAAATAATTCAAAATGAAGAAACAAAGATCCACTGCAGGCAACTGGACGGGTTTGGGTCTACGTCTACCACAGCCCATAAAATGCTGGTTGCATGAAGCAAGATTTGCTGAAATCTGGACTGTAATTGTGGTCTTGCAAAGGGGGAAGAACTTCAAAAATGCAACAACAGCTCAACTAATAATTAGTTCTTCATTTGATAAATGTCTTTTATGATAGCAAAGGCTACCGCTAGCCATCAGTAATATCTCCAGCACCTACAGTCTTATCTTGTAGATGCGAACACAATGGATGGAAGCTCTTCTTCATCGGAAACTGATGGCAAACTTTGCTTGAACAATAAGAAATTCTTCTGGTTACTTCTCACATAAACTTCATAACCATATTAAATTATTCAAGGAAACATTTTGAGCTTTATAACATTTTTTGTAACCTTTTAAAGAACATCTCAAAATAGGTCAGATTCTTCACAAGTCTCTCCATATAGTTTCTCTCAGTTTGGTTTGGTTGCATGAATGTACTATCATGATTGTTAAATGTGCGCCATCTAGAAGTTCGGCTTTAGCTTGCTACTCAAAGCATAATTCTGTCACATAGAAATAACCCCTTAATTACCTAGAAACACTTCTACTTGCCAGAAATGTCAAATTATACAGGTGCATTCTTTCTTAGTAAACTTTCTAGGCATTCCATACATAAATCTAACAGTAAGACTAACGGCCAAACAAAAAGGGGAAAAAAAAAAAAAAAACAAAGGCTCTGTTTGGAGGTGTTCTGGAATTATATTTCCAGACCACGTTTTGCACTTCACGTTTGGATACAGAACTCAAATCATAATTCAAGCACACAATTCAAAATACAACTCTGTTTATTGTTTGGCAACACTTCATGATAAAATGGCTGCACTAAATCATTATGTGCATGCACAGTAAAAACCAATCAGTCATGAGAATGGAGATCTAAACAAAGCAATGTTCAGACTCTATACTGAATGAAAGGAAGGTTCATAGATTTCCAGCCTAAGCTGATGTTACGCCACTGGAAAAAATCCTTAGCATGAACTGGCAGGAATTTACTACGAGCAATCAATTGGATTGTAAAGTTTTTAAAGCAAGATTCTACACAAGGATATTGGACCATTATGCATATGGACATTAGAATTCCATGGTTGAATATCATCTAGCAAGATAACAAAATCACAAAGGTAATCAATCTATTATAAACAAGACACGAGTTGAAATACATAGACCAGGTTACTTAACAGCTGACATTCGGACTTTATGAAATCATAGCTGCTTAAATTTTTAACTTTTTGCATAGATAACATTTTTGACAAAGTAAAATCGTAGCGAGAATTATTCCAGTTTTTAACTAAGATGAGCTTATTTTATACAAGAAACTAAAGACTTTTTTTGTAAGTAAAAAATAAAATAAAAGATGGAGCAAAAACTGCTTTAGTAGGATTATGAAAATAAAAATGCCAGTGCCTTTCAAGATCAGAAGAATGAACAAGATTCACAAATCAAGATATTGTGGCTGAAAGGTGAAAAAAATAGCAATTTTGTTCAACATAATGTCATTGTAAAAGTAAGTTGACTTTCCCTTCAAGCAAAGAGGATGAGGCTACAGGGAAAGGGGCGTCTAGGCCTTTCGAGGAAACATACAGAAAAACACCAGTTAAAGTTTTCTTTAAATACTGAACAAAGTACTTTATTGTCCTTGAAACAACAAAATTCTTTAGTGGAGACCATGTGCAACAATATGGGGAAAAAAAAGAAGAAAAAAAAAAGAGAGGGAAAAAAATGGGTTTGCAAAGCTCATGAAATTAAATGGTAATGAGGCCCCTAGCTCATATACTTTTATTATGACATTGGAAATGGAAAATACGTGACAGCTCACTTCTCGTGCCACTTGCCAGATTTCTTAATTTCCTTGACCTTGTGACCCATCAAGAATTCATCTTCAATCTCTTCCATTGCAATCTAGAATTCCTAGGGATTTCAATTGTGAACTTTCACAGAACTTGTGATTAACTCTCCTGGCCTCATATGGTACATCAAGTAATCTAATTTAATGATGCCTACTTGGCCAAAATTAAATAATTAAAAAGCAAAACAAGAAAAAAGAAAAGGCTTAAATTTGACAAGAGAAGCCAAGAAATTTGAGACGTGTCTATCTAAGAAATGTCATGCACACCACAAGTACATCGATCATGTAAACCCCTTGATCTTCTATGCATACGCATGAGGCAAATGGAAAATATGGTACACCAAACAAAACATCAATTTAGCCACTAACCACATAACCGATTCTAATGTTCCTGAATGCTCACGATGACTGCTAAAGCACTTGGGGCACTCCAATGGTAAAATTAAAAGTATTTAATCATGGAAAAAACTTGTAATAAGAAGAAATAGATCACCTCTGAAGGGAAGGAAAATAATAAAGCAGACGACCTTTATGACACCGAGAGCGCAGAAGTATCTGTTCAAGGCCTTCATCCTCATGCATTTTCATCCCCCTGGATACTGCTCAAGTGCATATCATAACTTAAATAGTTCAGTTTAAACCAAAATTGCAAAACAAATAAATATGAACTATAGTTAGAAGAAAAAATAATTCAAAATGAAGAAACAAAGATCCACTGCAGGCAACTGGACGGGTTTGGGTCTACGTCTACCACAGCCCATAAAATGCTGGTTGCATGAAGCAAGATTTGCTGAAATCTGGACTGTAATTGTGGTCTTGCAAAGGGGGAAGAACTTCAAAAATGCAACAACAGCTCAACTAATAATTAGTTCTTCATTTGATAAATGTCTTTTATGATAGCAAAGGCTACCGCTAGCCATCAGTAACATCTCCAGCACCTACAGTCTTATCTTGTAGATGCGAACACAATGGATGGAAGCTCTTCTTCATCGGAAACTGATGGCAAACTTTGCTTGAACAATAAGAAATTCTTCTGGTTACTTCTCACATAAACTTCATAACCATATTAAATTATTCAAGGAAACATTTTGAGCTTTATAACATTTTTTGTAACCTTTTAGAGAACATCTCAAAATAGGTCAGATTCTTCACAAGTCTCTCCATATAGTTTCTCTCAGTTTGGTTTGGTTGCATGAATGTACTATCATGATTGTTAAACGTGCGCCATCTAGAAGTTCGGCTTTAGCTTGCTACTCGAAGCATAATTCTCTCACATAGAAATAACCCCTTAATTACCTAGAAACACTTCTACTTGCCAGAAATGTCAAATTATACAGGTGCATTCTTTCTTAGTAAACTTTCTAGGCATTCCATACATAAATCTAACAGTAAGACTAACGGCCAAACAGAAAGGGGAAAAAAAAAAAAAAAAAGGCTCTGTTTGGAGGTGTTCTGGAATTATATTTCCAGACCACGTTTTGCACTTCACGTTTGGATACAGAACTCAAATCATAATTCAAGCACACAATTCAAAATACAACTCTGTTTATTGTTTGGCAACAATTTCCCCCCGTTTCTCTGTAGCACACAATTTCAACGGTCCAAAATATGGATCAGCAATAATCCTAACACTGAATACCTTCACAGGAAAGCACGCTGAAATTCTGAAAAGCATTCTCTGAACTTTGAAATGGTGTACACATGTGAATTATAAAGGTTAAGAAGTGACTAACTAAGGTTAATAAATGCAATGTGATAAGCTAAACTGGTATGAAGTGAGATATGGACACTGCGAGGAAGAAAAAAAAAAAAATACAGAAACCGGTTGACCAGCCGGTCAACCCACCGGTCGGCCCCCTGCTGCTGTATTCGGCTGCTACCCTCTCTCGCCGCCTTGCTGGTTGTGTTGTTGCCTTGCTCAGTCAGACGTCCAGTGGATATAAGTGTTTTGAAGGCAGAAGTTTGAATGTTTAGTGGATAGAGACTGTGTTGGGAGGGGAATATCAATTATGTTGATCTTGTATGTTGGTTGGTGCCTTGGTTCAGGAGTAGGAAGTGTATTTGGTGCTGCCTTGGTGGAGGAGAACGAACTGTATATAGAGGAGGACGAAGTGTATATAGATGGGTGTTGCAATAAATTAAGTGAAAATAAATGCATTGGAAAAAAATTTATGGAATAAATCGAAACTAATTGCCAAAAAATTATTTACAAACAAACGTAATTGGAAAATAAATTAATTAAAAACATAAATTGAAATGAAAAAAAATTAACAGGAAAAAAAGAATTGGGTCATAATTATTTGAATCACAAATTTATGTGGAGCCAAATTATACAAACAAAATTTTCATTCGAATATTTTTTTTTATTAAAACGAATTAATAATTGGGAGCAAAATTATTAATTAATTTATTGATTTGTATTGAAAAAAGAGTTTGGTTATGAATGTTGACTAATAAGCTCAATACAGTTACGAGTTATGTGTTTGATTATGGGTTATAACAACTTGAATTACAGTTTGAAAACTATTTCCAAAATTCATAACCAAACACATTTTCTTCTTTTACATGTCACATCAAACTTTCAAATCTTAATTCCAACTTCAATTCAAATCTCATTTCAACACTCTATTCAAAAACCATAACCAAACAAATTTTCTACACTCAAATCATAATTCTAAAACTCACAAACTCAAAATACAACTCAATTCTCAAATCACATTTACAAAACTCTACCAAACGCAACCAAAGAATTTCTTTAAAATATCTTGGCAAACACTCACTCAACCATTCAGAGAATCCGTGGAAATTGAGGCCAAGAAAAACAAGAGTTCATTTTTACAATTCCATAATAAAAATACTAGAAAATTTTAATCATGAGGAATTACCATATCTATCGCAGTGATATGCCACCATTAACCCAACATCCAGAATCAGCTTTCCAAGAGCTTTGAATGCTATGTACAAAGAAGAAAGTTATGTAACCATAGGATCCATGAAAAATAGAAATGCCAAAGCTCACTAGGAAACAAAGCCATCTGGCAGTTAATTGCTCATTATGTCAAGCCATCCACCAGTTAATTGCTCATTATGAAGGGTTGAACAAAAATACAAATTTTAACACAACAAAAGTTGCAAAATTCATGCCAAAAAAAAAAAACACACACACACACACACATACACACAAGGAAAGCTGCAAGTTGATGCCAAACTATAGAAATAAAAAATATATATTTAAAAAATTTAGAGAGATTAGAAGACAATTAATGAAAGATTAAAAGGGCGAGTGCGTGCCCATATGATTGAGTTTATGATGGAAATGTCTTTTAGTTCCATTAGAATAGTTTGTGTCATGATGAACACATTAAGCAAATGACAACTTCAGCTTGACATGCATGGTCAAAAAGTGAATGCAGAAGTTTTACTTAAAATGGATCACAAAGGCATCACACTGCAATGTTAGACAAACTTTGCAAATGTTTATTTTAGGAGAAATCAAGCTTAGAGAATGATGAGACCATCACTCCCTTATATATTAATAATATGAAACGTACAATAGAAGTCTCCAGGCACATAAGGAAACTACAACTAATGACAGCTAAGCAGAATCACAATCACAAAGATATTATTCTAACATTCCCCCTCAAGCTAGTGCAAAAATATCTCTCATGCCCAGTTTGCTAATAACATCATAAAACGGTTTACTTGCAACTCCTTTGATGAGAATATCGGCCAGCTGTTCTCCAGACTTCACAAAAGAAGTACATATAGTGCCATAGTGAGTTTCTCCTTGATGAAGTGACAATCAATTTCAACATGTTTTGTCCAGTCATGTTGAATTGGATTGTGAGCTATGTTAATAGCAGCCTTATTGTCACATTAGCCGCATGGAGTCTACCTGCTCAATTCCAAGATTCACTCAACAGTAACTGATCCACAAAAGTTCACACACACCTTGTGTCATGGCTCTAAACTTTGCCTCTGCACTAGATCTAGCTACCACATTCTGCTTCTTACTTCTCCAAGTAACCAAACTTCCCCCAACAAAGGTACAAGACCTTGATGTAGACCTTCTATTAGTTACCGATCCTGCCCAATCAACATCTATATAAGCTTCCACACTAAGATGATCATGTTTGAAAAAATAAAGACCTTTTCCAGGAGAAGATTTCAAGTATCTCAAAATTCTCATAATTGCTGCCAAGTGTGTTTCATGAGGAGCATGCATAAACTAGCTAACCACACTAACGGCAATAGCAATATTAGGACGAGAATGAGATAAGTAAATGAACTTACCCACTAGCCTCTGATAATAATCCCTGTTAACAACTGCTCCCCCACTATCATCACGAAGTTTCTAATTAGGCTTCAGTGGTGTATCACAGGGTTTGCTTCCGGGCATCCCTGTTTCCCTTAATAGGTCAAGAACATATTTTCTCCGACAGATGAAAATTCCATCCTTTGTTGATGAGAATATCGGCCAGCTGTTCTCCAGACTTCACAAAAGAAGTACATATAGTGCCATAGTGAGTTTCTCCTTGATGAAGTGACAATCAATTTCAACATGTTTTGTCCAGTCATGTTGAATTGGATTGTGAGCTATGTTAATAGCAGCCTTATTGTCACATTAGCCGCATGGAGTCTATCTGCTCAATTCCAAGATCACTCAACAGTAACTTGATCCACAAAAGTTCACACACACCTTGTGTCATGGCTCTAAACTTTGCCTCTGCACTAGATCTAGCTACCACATTCTGCTTCTTACTTCTCCAAGTAACTAAATTTCCTCCAACAAAGGTACAATATCCCGATGTGGACTTACTATCAGTTACCGATCCTCCCCAATCAGCATCTGTATAAGCTTCCACACTAAGATGATCATGTTTGAAGAAATAGAGGCCCTTTCCAAGCGAAAATTTTAAGTATCTAAAAATCCGCATAACTGCAACCAAGTGTGCCTCATGAGGAGCATGCATGAACTAACTGACCACCCTAACCGCAACAACAGTGTTAGGACGTGAATGGGATAGGTAAATGATATTCCCCACTAGTTTCTGATAACTTCCCTTGTCAACAAAAACTCCTCCACTATCATCACCAAGTTTCTAGTTTGGCTCTAGCGGTGTGTCACAAGCTTTATTGCTAAGCATCTCGGTTTCTTATAACAGATCAAGCACATATTTCCTTTGACAAGTGAAGATTCCATCATTGAACCGAGCAACCTCAATACCTAAGAAATACTTTAAGTTCCGCAAGTCTTTGATTTCAACTCGCTTGCCAAATATTCCTTCAACCGAGAAATTTCTTCAACATCATCTCCTGTAAGTATTATGTCATCCACATATATAATGAAAGTTGTAATCTTACCATGTAAGGAATGTTTAACAAACAAAGTGTGATGAGCTTGACTTTGTTTGAATCCATATCTAAGTATTGCCTGAGTAAATCTCTCAAACCAAGCCCTTAGGGACTGTTTGAGACCGTAAAGTGATTTCCAAAGCCTGCACACCTTACCCTTTGTTTTAAGATCTTCAATGCCAGTAGGAATGTCCATATACACCTCTTCTTCTAGATCACCATATAAGAAAGCATTTTCACATCAAACTAGTGAAGTGGTTAATCCAGATTAGCTGCCAGAGAGAGGAGCACCCTGACTGAATTCATCTTAGCAACTGGTGTAAATGTCTCTTGATAGTCTACTCCATAAGTCTGAGTAAAGCCCTTTGCCACAAGCCAAGCCTTATAGTACCCAATCGAACCATCTATTGGAATGTATCCCACATCGCCTAGAGTTACCCTCTCTTTAATACCTGGGTTTTAAACAGAGGTATGGGCTGGACTTTTCAATTTGGTATCAGAACTTGGTTGGGCCTGTGATTGGTGTGCCGTTTGTCCGACTACAATATGTTGTGATCCAGGAAGGTGTGTTGGAATGTGGCCCACATCGCCTAGAGTTTCCCTATCTATGCTGGTTATAAGGCTCCAGTTTCCCTCTCCTTAATACCTGGGTTTAAGGAGAAGTGTGGGTTGAACTTTTCAATTCCATCTGCCTTGTGCTTCACAATATACACCCACTTGCATCCCACAGTTCGTTTGCCCTTGGGTAACTCTGTCAATTCCCAAGTATCATTCTTATGAAGTGCTTCTATTTCTTCAATAATGGCACGTTTCCACTCAGAAATGGCAAGAGCATCCTGAAAATGATCAGGTATACTAACTGTAGACACAAATTTTAAAACATGAAGTGTTTCAACACATTTCAAAATTTATGTTACAAATGTCCACTGTTTAATTTTTTTGGACTAAACAGCGTTGATTATTTGAATAGCAGGTTCTTATTTCCGATCTGTATTTCAGATCGTTAATTACACATTTTATACAAATGAAACCTCCGATTAATGAAGAACAAAATAAACAACAAAAGACAATTTAAGAAAAATAATAAATATTTTATTGAAATTGTTATGGGTTTTGAACCCTCGAATACAAAATACAATTCTTGGGTTTGGAACCCTTTACCTATTCATCGCCATTAGCGTAGGCTCTTGAGTTCTCTAGGCTTCTGTCTTCTTTCTTGTAACGATTTCTTTAACTCTCAATTTCTTTCTCTCTCTCTCTCTGATCTTTTTCACTTCTGATTTTCTCATCCCCCATCTTGTGTGATGGTCCTCATATTTATGGAGGGCCATCAGGTGATAGGAACGCTTCATCTTCATTTTGAATTTCAAATTGAATGATAGCGCCTGTTTGAATTTTGAATAATAGCGCTATCTGATTAATCATATATCTGATTAACCGGATTGATCTTTGGGGTTTCATCCTGTGTGGTGTCCTTGCTGTAGGCTCTACAGGTGTTATCTTTCGTAGGTTCCACGTGTCATTTGAGCATTTTGAATAACGTCGTTAAGAGACGATGTTTTATTTATACACTTCAACGGAGCAAGTTAATCATTTTGGGAAGTGATTGCCTACAACAATCTTATTGTAGGCTCTATGTGTGTCATTGACTGTATTTGAAATTTAAACATAAATTTGGTTTAAAATTTATGTGCCAACACTAACAGAGGAAAAATTTAACACAAAGACTCTATATAAGGGAGACAAATTAGAATAGGATACAAAATTAGAGATATGATGTTGAGTACAAGACCTCACACCCTTCCGATGGGCAATAGGAATATCAAGATTTGTGCATTCAAGGTTATCAGAGTTGCCTAGACTCTCATCAGTTGAAGGAAACGACAGTGGAAGATCAGGAGAAGTGGTCTCTTGAATCCAAGTAGCCTTTTGTCTTTCTTTATCCCTGACATAAACTTTTCCTTACTCCTTGAGTGTATCAGCTTCAACGACTCATAAAGGTTTAGAAACAAGTAATACTCCTATGCCAAGAATCTCTTCACACCAAGGCTTCCCTTGAAGGGATGACTCGGAAACCGAAAGGACAAGAAGTAGGACTGGGACTCAAAGAATGTGACATCCATGGACACATTCTTGAGTGGGTGAATACCTTTTTTGAGTGGGTGAATACCCAAGAAAGACACATTTAAGAGAATGAGGATCCAATTTACCACGAGTAGGGGAATGATTGTGAACAAAGCAGACACCCAAAAACTTTGAGGGGAATAGAAGACACGGGCTGAGAGCCGAAGAATACCTAAAGAGGGGTTTGGGAAGGTGATTGATAAGATAGGCAGCGGTGAGGACAGCTTCACCCCAGTAAGATCGAGGCATATGCATACAAAAAGTCATGTAACGAGCTATATGAAGAAAATGACGATTCTTGCGTTCCACAACCCCATTTTGCTGAGGGGTGTTGGTGCAAGA
The DNA here is from genome assembly GCF_004153795.1 of Camellia sinensis. NCBI lineage: Eukaryota > Viridiplantae > Streptophyta > Magnoliopsida > Ericales > Theaceae > Camellia > Camellia sinensis. Next base: position 1,141,135 of record NW_021026358.1, on the reverse strand, counting down.
AGTCTGATGAATAATGCCATAAGTGCTGAAGCATTTCCCTAACCCCGAATCAATATAATCACCCCCATTATCTGAACGCATAATTTGTACAACAGCCCCAAATTGAGCGTAAATCATCTGATGAAATGTTTGAAACACAGAGAGAACCTCACTCTTTTCTTTTAGTAAATACACCCAAGTAGTGTGAGAAAAATCATCAATGAAGGTGACAAACCATCTATGGCCTTTTAATGAAACAACACAAGAAGGACCCCAAACATCAAAATGAATCAATGAAAAATGAACGAAACTTTTATTAATACTTAGAGCAAAAGAAGCTCGGTGTTGTTTGCCAAGTTGACACGACTCACAATTAAACTCAGAAACATTATTGTTCTTAAAAGAAGAAGGAAACAAATGCTTAAGTAATAAAAAAAATGGATGTCCCAGACACCGGTGCCAAAGCCAAATGTCATCCTTGGTGGTTGGAGACTAGATGGTATGATGAGCTATGTGATATGCTTGATCCAAGATGCAGATACCATTCTCTGCTCTACCACTGCCAATCGTCTTCATGATAAGGTCCTAAAAAAGACAATGATCGGGAAAAAGGGTTACACTTCAATTCAAATCCTGAGTAAGACGACTCAATGATAGAAGATTAACAAAGAAACTAGGAACATATAAAACTGATGACAAAGATAAAGATGTGGCATAGATTAAGCCTTTCCTAGAAACAGAAAAAATTATACCATCAGCAATCCTAACTTTGTCCTAACTTGAAAAGGGCTCATATTCCGAAAAAAGATCAAAAGATCCAGTCATATAATCCAATACACCAGAATCAATAATCCAAGGCAAAGTTTTATGAGATAGGAAAGCATTTGTAAAAAAGGCTAAGTTACCTGCACCGGTAGGAGTTGTGTAAGTCCGGCGGTCTAGCAAGTAACATAGAGCATCCTCAAACTCAGAAGATTACATACCAAACACAATATCAATAGACGAGATAGCTGGACCAGAGTCATGTGTATCATTTGCACTAGAATGATGGACACGTGGATTAGACCCATGTCCTCTAGACTGTCCGGATCAACCCCCTCGACTACTAGAGTGATCACTACAACCCCCAGATGGAGTACCATGAAGCTTCCAACATGTCTTACGAGTGTGTTTAGGCCGTCGACAGTAGTCACAGAACAAAGTATCATTCTCAGAAGGATTGCGTGTACCATAGGACAGACGATCTCCATCTCTATGAGGAGCAGAGACTAAGGCTGAGTGCTCTATAGAGGCAAGAGGAAGCATAGTTGAGCGGCGACTCTCCTCATTCTGAACATAAGCGAACGCTTCCTGAAAGGAAGGGAGAGCATCCATACCAAGAACACGACTTCGAACAGGATCAAACTCCACATTGAGACCCTCCAAAAATTTGAAGACCCTCTCTTACTCAATAAATTTGCGGTACCCTACAGAATCGGTTGAGTAGACTGATTTGTAGTCCTGAAGATGATCCAGACGTTTTTAGTTATTACTGAGGAAGGTAAAGTACTGAAGGATGGTCATCTCGCCCTGTATTAAGCGCTTAATTGAGCGTCGCAACTCAAAGGTCTATGAAAAATTCCCCTTTCAGGAATAGGTAGTAGCCACAACATCCCAAATATCCTGAGTTGTATCCATAGATAAGTAGCCCTCATCAATATCAACCATTGAGTGGATGAGCCACCCTATAATCAGAGAATTTGTAATCTCCCATTGGTCATAACTAGGATCAGTGGTACTAGGAGCTTGGATTCTCCCATCAACATAACCCATTTTTCCTCGGCTTTTCAAGAAAAGTGTCAGACATTGCAACCATGCAAGATAGTTCCGTCCATTAAACAAAGAGGTGGTGATTTTTAGGCTAGGGTTAAGGTTTTCTTATGCAGTAGTCATAATGGAACTCTCCCCTTTAGGTGGCTAGGAACTAGTGGTGGATTCACTCGTAAGTTCAGCCATCTTACTATGCTACTATCTAAACAACAACCTGCAACAATCACTACTAGTGGAAGAAGGAAAAATGACTGGAATCAAGGCACATATAATCAACCATAAACGATGGAGAGATACAATCAGTCAAGGCTGAGGATTAGGGCCATATATTGACCCAAAAAATTAAACAAAAAATAGGGAGAAGGTACCATCAATCAAAACAAGGACTGAAATACTCTCAGTAATAAAGTGAAAACTTGTAGCAAGGGAGAAACAAAGAACCAAATGGGTCAATCAAAACATAGGCTGGGGCAAAGAGAGGCTGCCGAAACCCTAATCAAGCATCAAGGGAGGTGTTGAAATTGTCCTGTCCAAGTCCTGAGCCCTAGGTGAGGCTGTAGAAAAGCCAAAATAGGCTCTAGTGGTGTCGCATGGGCATGGGTGGCTGTCGACTGGGCCTTGGGTGGCTGTCGGGTGGTCCTAGTGGTGTGTGGTGGTTTAGCGGTGTAGCGTGGTGGTACTATGGTCGTTACGTAAAGGTGGATGATGAACATGGCTCTGATACCATGTTTATTTTAGGAGAAATCAAACTTAGGGAATGATGAGACCATCACTCCCTTATAGATTTATAATATGAAACGTACAATAGAAGCCTCAAGGCACAAAAGGAAACTACAACTAATGACAGCTAAGCAAAATCACAATCACAAAGATATTATTCTAAGAACAAATGGACACATGCAAGTAATCCACAGCTCTAGTGATTAAAAAGTTAGATGAAAACATACCCACTTCAAGTTCTGGAAGAGCCCTATCAGGCCATATATTTGATCCACAATATGATGGGTACCTAGAAGACATAACATGAAAGCAAAAGTTGTGAAATCACATCACCATATGTGGTGCACAATAGTGCCTTGTACAACAGACATGTAGAAGCACCAAAAAATAGAAAAGGTTTTTCTTAGACTTACCGTTGAACAAGAGATTCATCAGTTGTAGGTGTATCAAATATTGGATTTGCATAGAAAGAGCCTTTCAAGATGTCTGCACAACAAAAAGCATAAAAATCTCTACCAGGTATACAAAGTGTAAGAAAAGCATGAACTAAACCTGACACACACACGACCTCACATCTATATATAGATATTTGTGCTACGCATACATATATATACAAACAATAATCAATTTGCATCTACACTTTACTACTGTAAATATGCCAAAAGATAGGCTGATTAGATTACATGCTATAACACATCAAGTTCTCGTCAAATTTCATGCTTAAAAGTTCCTTCTTTAGCAACATAATCTTCTTTCACCACTCACTCTTGGCAAAATTGAGGTCTCACGATAAACAAATTGGAGATTCAACCTTGAAACCAGCTTGACTAACCATGGGCTGGATATGAATAATTCTTAAATTAATGTCCCTACATAGGCCACTGAGGTAAATAAAGCTGGAATCAGAGATATGTTGTTGTCATCATAACTCTTATTTCACTAAAAGATTTAGTGTAACTGAAGTAAATTAAAAATCCTATATTTCACAATATGACTAAAACCAAAAAGATAAACACCCCACAACAATAACCTTTAGCTGGCATATCAAAAGTTATCACCCAGATAGGAATTCACCAGCTAGAAGTGTGAATAAATGAACTTCTATTGTTTGAGAATGCTGAGTTTCTTTAGAAAAACTTGTGATATCATTTTCCACTCTTAAGGTTAGCAAAATAGTAAATAAGTACCCACTAAACTAAAAAGAAAGTTCTATAGAACGGCCATTAGACTAGTGATATTGTATGGGACAGAATGTTGGGTAACTAAGAAACAACATATAGATAAGATGAGTATCACTGAGATGAGGATGCTAAGGTGGATGAGCGGCAAGACTAGAAAAAACAGAGTTAGGAATGAGTATATTCGTGAATTGGTATGAGTAGTACCAATAGAAGATAAGTTGAGAGAGAATAGATTGAGATGGTTTGGTCATATACAACGGACACCAACAAAGGCAGTAGTGAAGAGATGCGATACAGTGACTGTAGATGGAATTGTTAGGGGAAGGAGCAGACCTAGATTGACATGGACTAGTGTAGTAAATAGAGATATGAAGTTCCTTAATTTGACTAACCAAGTGGCCATTGATAGAGTCGAGTGGAGAAGAAGAATTCATATAGCCGATCCCATTTGATAAGATTTAAGACTTGATTTGGCAAGGTCAACAAAATATTAAATTTTATGTCCAAAGATACTTCTAGATATTTTGAAAGCTGTTAGTTAGCCCATTATTTTGATTCTGTGGATGTGTAAATACACACAAGCACACACACACAAAAGAAGAGAGAGAGAGAGAGAGAGAGGAGAAAAAGAATAAATAAAAAAAAAAAAACAGCACTAAGCATAAAATATAAGAACAGTATCCACTGCCTTCAATTTTATTTATTACAACCCTTTGATTTCGGAGTACACTAGATTTGATGAAGAGTCAAGCCAATGGAAAGAAAGGTACCACACCCCACTCAAAAATCAACAATTGGAGCCCTTTTTTCATCCTCAACAAAGGATAATACAGATTCTGGCACATCAAGCCAGGTCTCTGAGGAACTCCAAAAACATTATTGGTTATGTTATGTCTACTTGAACATCACACAACTCTTTTTTCAGTTGGTCCCTTAACAACAGAGGCTCTAGTGGCAAGCGTCTTCCCATGCTCTTCTGAACAATCACTAAATTTAACAGTAGAAAGATCCAGGCCTTACACAACGGTCATGCATTTTCACTTGTTATGCACCACCTTTGGCTACAAATCCTTGTTTCTCTTTCATTTTTTTTTCTATCTTCCCGCAGGAAGGAATTTTATTTTTTCTTCCTTTGAAATTGAAGAACCACCAGAAGGGACGATTCCATTGGAATTTAGAGTGGACAGGAAGCAATTGGAGACTTCATCAGTTTCCTTTGCACTTGCCTCCTCAAGAAGATCACGGTAGAGGTCAGGAGCATTTTGGATCAACCAGGGCTTGCATTTATGAAAATCAGGCTTGAACTCGCAGTACATTGTCACTTATGCAACCGTGCACTTGAGCTTAGAGGTTTGCTACCGCAGATAAACCATAGAGAGAGAGAGAGAGGGAGAGAGAGAGAGAGAGAGACAGAGCACATATACCTTGATAAATTGAGACTGATATAGTGATCAAAGCTATAGGGATTGAAAATCACCAAGGGTTTCTACATCAATTACACTTTCCAAGAGAGTTCTTCGGTGGATTCCGGGGATTTGAGCTTGGAACCTTTGGTAGATTCCGAAGTGGCTTATCATCGTGGATTCAGTGTTGGAGAAGCAATTTCGTGGTGAAGGCAATGTTGGAAGAGGTACAAGGGGTTGAGGCAATTTGTGCATGGATTCGCTAGGTGATTGTGTGAGAATTCCTTTTGTAATTTCCTATTCCTCACAGCGGATTGCTGATTGTGTGAGAATTTCTTGTGTAATTTCCTATTCTTCATAGTGGATTGGTTTGGTGGCCATTGGCCCATGGTTTTTTTTTTTATAATTTTTTTTATATATCACAATTGGAGTCCAATTGTGATTTTTTTTCCATGTTAAATCTCTCTTGTCCTTAATTGTTTAGATCTAATTTGATTTGCATTGAATTAGATTAGGTCATATTGTGATTGTGTTAATTGTTCAATTGGTTGAGAGATCGGTTGCATTGAATTCAAATTACAAATCAATGAATTTCGAATTTGGGGTTTTTTCCAATTTTGACAACCAACAACCAGGAACATCTCCCTCAAAGAGTAAAGGGAAAGGGGGTGAGAAAACTGACATATAAACTGAGAGCCAAATGAATTAAGAGGAAGCTTTAATTATGACATTGCAAGAGGGAAAGTTAAAAGCAACAGACAGGTGACTAATGAAAGACCAAAAGTACCCGAACACAATGTGGTGTCGCACAAAGATGACCTCTTGACAGTATTTCAGAGGTTTCACCAATCTGGTATGCTATTTCATCTTCTCCAAATACCACCTGATGCATTAAGAAGAATACGCGTTAGACAAAAACTATATTTACATGAGCCAAATATTCTATTGGTCGTAAAACCTGTGCGATAGAGCACCGTCATTCAAACCATAACACACAAGATAACAAATCAAAGTTTTTTACCAAGTTAAGATCTGTTGCCAAAGAAATTCAACTGTTAAACCTTGACTAGCATGACAATCTGCAATTTTCCTTTTAAAGATCTTTCTCAATTCACTTTTAAGTTTTAATATGGTTTGGTCCATCAGAACTGCAACAAAAATTTGCTTAACAGTAGATTGACCTTAACCAAATGGAACCCAAGTGAGGCTGAACACTGACCTAACTAATCCATTCTATTCTTAGTTAAGAATGTGAGTGCATATTTAACCAGAACAGAGCTGCATCAAAGTTTCCGATAACTGTATCTTTCTGCATCAATAATGGGTTTACATTAGATAACACTTGAGATGAAGTGGTTTTTGTTACTCAAATAACAGGGAGAGATGCTTGGTAGCAAGGGAGTTAATTAACAACAGGGCGAGATGCTTTGAAGTTGAAATTTGAGCTAAAAATAGGTGAAAACTTAATAGTAATGGAGCGAGATGCTTTGAGCTAAAAAGGTTCTAGTATGAACACAGAAACTTAGTACATAGATTGCAGACTCAGAAAACTAGGAGTCAAAAGAAGAGAATGAAATTCTAAAGCCGTTACCAAAAAGTGAACATTTTCAGTATTTGGTTTCAATCATTCCTGATAAGAAGGTCAATGGAACAACCAACCTGAAAATTAGACCAGGATGGATGAAGTGAAGAAGATACTTCTTGTGCTGTTATAGTTGAAGCCATGAAACCATAGGGAAAATTTATAAGGATGTCAGGTTAGACCTGCTTTAGGTCATTGTAGGATAATCGAAAAGCTAGATGTCCATCAAGTGAGAGTTGCTAAAAAGAGAATAAACAAAGGTAGACTTAGAAATGAAAGCATTAGCAGAATTAAGCAACAACAAGAAGATTAGCGAGTTAATTAAGAACGTCCTGCATTGAATAGCAATGACGACACCCTAAGGATTAATTTGTTTCAATTTGAAGGCAGTAAGAACGAAGAAAAACCACATTCAGGGTTATGTTAGAAAAAATATGATAGCTATGAATTAACAACAGATTTCTTAAGTATGGGCAATCGGAAAAAAGGAAAAAATAAATCTATAAAACAACTTAGTAGTCGGAATGGGTTTGTTGAGTCAAGTTTTGTTGTTACTCGTGTAAGAAATAAACAACATCAGCAATAATTATCAAATTATAAGAATATGTTGCAAAGGATAATGAAATCTCCACTTGTGACATTTCTTTACTGTCTTGGATTCATTTCTCCTATAATTTCTATCCTGCCCATAGAACCTGTCAGTAAGGCATGCTTATGAAGTTCTCAGAGAATAACACATTGAGAATAAATCAAAAAGTTATCCTTCTCTTAGTTAAAACCGCCCTGGGACAGACACTCCAATGGATATTGAAAATTCTATGACTTTTGACCAATCTTCTTTTTATTATGATTTTCTTAAAAGTATCCATCTTGCCTAACCTGTGATGCTATCAACAACTTATTCAAATGCGGGATAGATGTTCAGTATTCAGTACACCCCCAATTATGCGTTGTGTACTTAAAACCTACCTTCTATTTTGGGCCAAACACAAAATATGCTATTAGGGAAGCAAAAGAAGCGCATCAATCTTTGTCTCAGCAATTAGGATTTTATATTTTTTCGCCTACACAAATTGTCATATCATATGAATTTTGTTCTGGTTGTGTAGTTTCTTTATTAAGACAGTCCCTCATGAACATGCATCTAAAAAATTTCAGTATCATTTTGGTTACTTTAAAATAGGTATGAAATCCTATGAATTGTCAGTAAGGACAACAAAAAAAAGAACCACCTTGAATTTCATTTCCCTTTTGTATGATGTGCCCAACCATTATTGCTTATACATGTGATTAATTGCTTACATGTTCTATGCAATTCTTTTTATTTTATTTTATCTGACATTAAAGTTCAAGTCTACCACTAACATCAACAACATCTATAAACAATTTTCCACATTATTTCCCAATTTTGAATCTCCCTTTTAACTTCCATTGCATGACTTCACCACTGCGTTAAACATGTCCACTACTGATATTATCTGTTTTATATTTACTTTCATTGATGAACTTGGCTCTTTTAACACTCATTGGATTTCAGATGCAATCTCAACCTTCTTGTTACCCACCATGTATACTATTTTCAAGGTATATATTTCCCCCAATTTTGAGGTGAGATAGATCCACAACATTTGCATACATAATTTTGAATAAATGGAAAACCATCACTTCTAAAGTTGAAATAAAAAACCTTCAATGAAGCATATATTCTGTTATCAATCGGATAAATAAATTGCAAGTAAAATCTTTGCACAACTACAGTTTCAAGCACAAGAAAGTATACTTTAACTATTTGATCATTTCGTGTTTTGATATAAAGACCGGCAGCACTATCAGGGCAAGGTAACTCTACAGCATCTCTCATAAACATGCCACAGCTAAGACCTACATGTTGAATTCAACCACAAATTAGAGACAAAATAAGAAATATTGACAACAATTTCAAATCTACTGGAAAAATCTGAAATTGATCTGAATTTGTTTATCAAGCTGCAGGCTATCCAATAAATTGTTTATGGATAGGGAATACATATAAAAACTTGTTTAAAAATCATATTTATTTCATAGAGGGAAATTAGGGCAAAATTTTCAAAATTCTAGGTGAATACTTAGCATCGGAATCTGAACTATGACATCATGCTTGTCACATACAATTCAAAATTTTGAAAGGTCCTTTGCCAGTCTCAAGTGTGGTTGATAGGATGGTGGTTACTAAAGCCGTATATTACTTCATTTTCACAATATACATGTAATAAACATGAGCGGTGGAGGTCACGTGGGCTGGTAAGGAAGCATTCTGGGAAGTAAGGCACTCATTGAGGTGGCAATGGCCCATCGAAAAGTAGACATGGTGAGAGTAGATGCAGTATCAGAGCAAGGGAGAGAAAAAGAGTCATGTGGGTCAGATGTTGAACTAGAACCTCTATGGTTGGAAAGATGGAGAAGGTTGTCTTGCATGAATGAAGGGAGGCTCTATTAATAAGAGGGTCAAGCCATGGAGGCCAGCTCATCTGGTCACATGACTAAGTGGAAGAAAGGGGACAGGCGGCCCTCCTTTTCTTGGCTCAACAAACTGAAGGCAAATCCAGCACTAGTAGTATTGCCGAAATTACATTCCTTCATCTATAAATAAGAAGAAAAAAAAAATTTAAATGATATTTTTAAATTAATAATTGTATATGTAGATGCTTTGATCGAATATACAAATCCAGTACTTTATCAGCAAGGCTCTCTCCTTGTAGAAGTTCAATTTGAGTTACCAAATCTGCTTTATATTTGAATTCAAAATTTTGGTTTGGGAACACCACTCTTCATCGTATTGGCGATGTTCTTGCTTCACCTAGCAACAATTTCAACCACCAGCACAGGTATAAACTATAAAGCATGGACACCTCTCCGGAGGTCACGTATGAGTGTCCGACACATGTCGGACACGCTGTAGACACATAGGAACATGTTGAGGACACACTAGGGACACGCTGTGCACACATAGGGACATGCTGAGGACACACTAGGGATACACTGGGGACACATTGGGTACACATTGAGGACTATTTTTTTTAAAAAAAAATTAATTTTTAAATTTTTTTTTACTAAAAATAACATACCTAAATTTGATAAAATTAAATATTTGACATAAAATACATATTAAATATTTAAAAATATGACATATAATAAATATATATAATTATATTTTTTACATGTGCCTCCAACATGTCGTGTCCTTCATTTTTTGAAAATTTACGAGTCCGCATGTCCGTGTCGTGTTAGGTGTCTGTGTCCATGCATCTTAGGGTATAAATTCACATTGAAGTTCCAAGTATGTGGTCCAAGCAGAGCGAGGCTCATTTCCCTATCTGTTACCTCTTCTCCCTTTTATTGTTCATTGTAATGCTTACATTCAATCAAGTGAAATTTGCATGCCCTCCAGGGTTTAACAGATAAATTAGACGTATATCTCGTTAAGTGTGTTATATAGGAGGTGGATGATTCACAAATCTCGAATCGGCGTGTTTTTCAAGGGGTGGATGATTTGGTGGCTTGTATGAAAGCTCGGTTGGTGATTTTGTATAGTTGGGTGTCAGGGACCGTATCTCCGGATTTGTTTGCTTATGACAATTTTATAGATACTCTTTGTGGTTAGGTTTGGGTTTTGTCAATTTTCCAGCTGTATTCATTAGCATTGTCAGAATGCTAGTTCATTGATAAAATTTTTATTTATAAAAAATGAAAAAGAAAGTGTTCTATAGGGGAGGATTTCACAAGCCTTTTTTCCTTGTGATTATTAATATGGAGGGAGAGGAAAGGACTTTGTATTGGACAATCATCATTTCAATGAGCTAGCTCATGGGTTATCCAACTCAGTTTATCACCTTCTAGAGCTCCAGATAAAATGTTGCAATAGGTTGGGCAGAAAAATTGCTCACCTGTGAGGGAACCATGATCAGTATGCCAGCCACACCAAGATGACATAGACGCACCATTTTGGGTAAAAACACTGCAAGAAAGTCATTTTCAACTTATTAATTGGTTGGATGTCTTCAAACCAATAATTTATTTTATTTAAAATTGAAAAAAGTAAACACTCCATACTGTATTCAAATAACACAATTTTCAATTCATAAGAAAAGATTCTCCCATCAACAAGAGTTCATAGGAAGTTGTTGGTCCAAGGTAAGAAGTTTATCAGAATCACTGGAAAAGAGCAACATGGAAAACCAACAATAACAATTCAAAGCAATAGAACAAGTTATTATGCACTTCATGATAAAATGGCTGCACTAAATCATTATGTGCATGCACAGTAAAAACCAATCAGTCATGAGAATGGAGATCTAAACAAAGCAATGTTCAGACTCTATACTGAATGAAAGGAAGGTTCATAGATTTCCAGCCTAAGCTGATGTTACACCACTGGAAAAAATCCTTAGCATGAACTGGCAGGAATTTACTACGTGCAATCAATGGGATTGTAAAGTTTTTAAAGCAAGATTCTACACAAGGATATTGGACCATTATGCATATGGACATTAGAATTCCATGGTTGAATATCATCTAGCAAGATAACAAAATCACAAAGGTAATCAATCTATTATAAACAAGACACGAGTTGAAATACATAGACCAGGTTACTTAACAGCTGACATTCGGACTTTATGAAATCATAGCTGCTTAAATTTTTAACTTTTTGCATAGATAACATTTTTGACAAAGTAAAATCGTAGCGAGAATTATTCCAGTTTTTAACTAAGATGAGCTTATTTTATACAAGAAACTAAAGACTTTTTTTGTAAGTAAAAAATAAAATAAAAGATGGAGCAAAAACTGCTTTAGTAGGATTATGAAAATAAAAATTCCAGTGCCTTTCAAGATCAGAAGAATGAACAAGATTCACAAATCAAGATATTGTGGCGGAAAGGTGAAAAAATAGCAATTTTGTTCAACATAATGTCATTGTAAAAGTAAGTTGACTTTCCCTTCAAGCAAAGAGGATGAGGCTACAGGGAAAGGGGCGTCTAGGCCTTTCGAGGAAACATACAGAAAAACACCAGTTAAAGTTTTCTTTAAATACTGAACAAAGTACTTTATTGTCCTTGAAACAACAAAATTCTTTAGTGGAGACCATGTGCAACAAAATGGGGAAAAAAACGAAGAAAAAAAAAAAAAGAGAGGGAAAAAAATGGGTTTGCAAAGCTCATGAAATTAAATGGTAATGAGGCCCCTAGCTCATATACTTTTATTATGACATTGGAAATGGAAAACACTTGACAGCTCACTTCTCGTGCCACTTGCCAGCTTTCTTAATTTCCTTGACCTTGTGAACCATCAAGAATTCATCTTCAATCTCTTCCATTGCAATCTAGAATTCCTAGGGATTTCAATTGTGAACTTTCATAGAACTTGTGATTAACTCTCCTGGCCTCATATGGTACATCAAGTAATCTAATTTAATGGTGCCTACTTGGCCAAAATTACATAATTAAAAAGCAAAACAAGAAAAAAGAGAAGGCTTAAATTTGACAAGAGAATCCAAGAAATTTGAGAAGTGTCTATCTAAGAAATGTCATGCACACCACAAGTACATCGATCATGTAAACCCCTTGATCTTCTATGCCTACGCATGAGGCAAATGGAAAATATGGTACACCAAACAAAACATCAATTTAGCCACTACCCACATAACCGATTCTAATGTTCCTGAATGCTCACGATGACTGCCAAAGCACTTGGGGCACTCCAATGGTAAAATTAAAAATATTTAATCATGGAAAAAACTTGTAATAAGAAGAAATAGATCACCTCTGAAGGGAAGGAAAATAATAAAGCAAACGACCTTTATGACACCGAGAGCGCAGAAGTATCTGTTCAAGGCCTTCATCCTCATGCATTGTCATACCCCTGGATACTGCTCAAGTGCATATCACAACCTAAATAGTTCAGTTTAAACCAAAATTGCAAAACAAATAAATATGAACTATATTCAGAAGAAAAAATAATTCAAAATGAAGAAACAAAGATCCACTGCAGGCAACTGGACGGGTTTGGATCTACGTCTACCACAGCCCATAAAATGCTGGTTGCATGAAGCAAGATTTTCTGAAATCTGGACTGTAATTGTGGTCTTGCAAAGGGGGAAGAACTTCAAAAATGCAACAACAGCTCAACTAATAATTAGTTCTTCATTTGATAAATGTCTTTTATGATAGCAAAGGCTACCGCTAGCCATCAGTAACATCTCCAGCACCTACAGTCTTATCTTGTAGATGCGAACACAATGGATGGAAACTCTTCTTCATCGGAAACTGATGGCAAACTTTTCTTGAACAATAAAAAAACGAATAGCAAGTTCAGAAATTCTTCTGGTTACTTCTCACATAAACTTCATAACCATATTAAATTACTCAAGGAAACATTTTGAGCTTTATAACATTTTTTGTAACCTTTTAGAGAACATCTCAAAATAGGTCAGGTTCTTCACAAGTCTGTCCATATAGTTTCTCTCAGTTTGGTTTGGTTGCATGAATGTACTATCATGATTGTTAAATGTGCGCCATCTAGAAGTTCGGCTTTAGCTTGCTACTCGAAGCATAATTCTCTCACATAGAAATAATCCCTTAATTACCTAGAAACAAATCTACTTGCCAGAAATGTCAAATTACACAGGTGCATTCTTTCTTAGTAAACTTTCTAGGCATTCCATACATAAATCTAACAGTAAGACTAATGGCCAAACAGAAAGGGGAAAGGGAAAAAAAAAAAAAAAAAAACAAAGGCTCTGTTTGGAAGTGTTCTGGAATTATATTTCCAGACCACGTTTTGCACTTCACGTTTGGATACAGATTTCAAATCATAATTCTAGCACACAATTCAAAATACAACTCTGTTTATTGTTTGGCAACGATTTCCCCCCGTTTCTTTGCAGCACACAATTTCAATGGTCCAAAATATGGATCAGCAATAATCCTAACACTAAATACCTTCACGGGAAAGCACGCTGAAATTCTGAAAAACATTCTCTGAAAAGCATTCTCTGAACTTTGAAATGGTATACACATGTGAATTATAAAGGTTAATAAGTGACTAACTAAGGTTAATAAATGCAATGTGATGAGCTAAACTGGTATGAAGTGAGATATGGACACTGCGAGGAAGGAAAAAAAAAATACAAAAACCGGTTGACCAGCCGGTCAACCCACCGGCCAACCCACCGGTCAGCCCCCTGCTGCTGTATTTGGCTGCTGCCCTCTCTCGCCGCCTTTCTGGTTGTGTTGTTGCCTTGCTCAGTCAGACGTCCAGTGGATATAAGTGTCTTGAAGGCAGAAGTTTGAATGTTTAGTGGATAGAAACTGTGTTGGGAGGGGAATATCAATTATGTTGATCTTGTATGTTGACTGGTGCCTTGATTCAGGAGCAGGAAGTGTATTTGGTGCTGCCTTGGTGGAGGAGGACGAAGTGTATATAGAGGAGGACGAAGTGTATATAGATGGGTGTTGCAATAAATTAAATGAAAATAAATGCATTGGAAAAAAATTTATGAAATAAATCAAAACTAATTGCCAAAAAATTATTGGAAAAAAAATTATTTGCAAACAAACGTAATTGGAAAATAAATTAATTTAAAACATAAATTGAAATGAAAAAAAATTAACAAGAAAAAAAGAATTGGGTCATAATTATTTGAATCAAAAATTTATGTGGAGCCAAATTATACGAACAAAATTTTCATTCGAAATTTTTTTTTTATTAAAACGAATTAATAATTGGGAGCAAAATTATTAATTAATTTATTGATTTGTATTGAAAAAAGAGTTTGGTTATGAATGTTGACTAATAAGCTCAATACAGTTACGAGTTATGTGTTTGATTATGGGTTATAATAATTTGAATTACAGTTTGAAAACTATTTCCAAAATTCATAACCAAACACATTTTCTTCTTTTACATGTCACATCAAACTTTCAAATCTTAATTCCAACTTCAATTCAAATCTCATTTCAACACTCTATTCAAAAACCATAACCAAACAAATTTTCTACATTCAAATCATAATTCTAAAACTCACAAACTCAAAATACAACTCAATTCTCAAATCACATTTACGAAACTCTACCAAACGCAACCAAAGAATTTCTTTAAAATATCTTGGCAAACACTCACTCAACCATTCAGAGAATCCGTGGAAATTGAGGCCAAGAAAAACAAGAGTTCATTTTTACAATTTCATAATAAAAATACTAGAAAATTTTAATCATGAGGAATTACCATATCTATCGCAGTGATATGCCACCATTAACCCAACATCCAGAATCAGCTTTCCAAGAGCTTTGAAAGCTATGTACAAAGAAGAAAGTTATGTAACCATAGGATCCATGAAAAACAGAAATGCCAAAGCTCACTAGGAAACAAAGCCATCTGGCAGTTAATTGCTCATTATGTCAAGCCATCCACCAGTTAATTGCTCATTATGAAGGGTTGAACAAAAATACAAATTTTAACACAACAAAAGTTGCAAAATTCATGCCAAAAAAAAAAAACACACACACACACACACATACACACAAGGAAAGCTGCAAGTTGATGCCAAACTATAGAAATAAAAAATATATATTTAAAAAATTTAGAGAGATTAGAAGACAATTAATGAAAGATTAAAAGGGCGAGTGCATGCCCATATGATGGAGTTTATGATGGAAATGTCTTTTAGTTCCATTAGAATAGTTTGTGTCATGATGAACACATTAAGCAAATGACAACTTCAGCTTGACATGCATGGTCAAAAAGTGAATGCAGAAGTGTTACTTAAAATGGATCACAAAGGCATCACACTGCAATGTTAGACAAACTTTGCAAATGTTTATTTTAGGAGAAATCAAGCTTAGAGAATGATGAGACCATCACTCCCTTATATATTAATAATATGACACGTACAATAGAAGTCTCAAGGCACATAAGGAAACTACAACTAATGACAGCTAAGCAGAATCACAATCACAAAGATATTATTCTAACATTCCCCCTCAAGCTGGTGCAAAAATATCTCTCATGCCCAGCTTGCTAATAATATCATAAAACGGTTTACTTGCAACTCCCTTGATGAGAATATCGGCCAGCTGTTCTCTAGACTTCACAAAAGAAGTACATATAGTGCCATAGTGAGTTTCTCCTTGATGCAGTGACAATCAATTTCAACATGTTTTGTCTAGTCATGTTGAATTGGATTGTGAGCTATGTTAATAGCAGCCTTATTGTCACATTAGCCGCATGGAGTCTATCTGCTCAATTCCAAGATCACTCAACAGTAACTTGATCCACAAAAGTTCACACACACCTTGTGCCATGACTCTAAACTTCGCCTCTGCACTAGATCTAGCTACCACATTTTGCTTCTTACTTCTCCAAGTAACTAAATTTCCCCCAACAAAGGTACAATATCCCGATG
Organism: Camellia sinensis; assembly: GCF_004153795.1. Taxonomy (NCBI): domain Eukaryota; kingdom Viridiplantae; phylum Streptophyta; class Magnoliopsida; order Ericales; family Theaceae; genus Camellia; species Camellia sinensis. The sequence continues at coordinate 1,125,025 of NW_021026358.1, read as the reverse complement.
TGGACTTACTATCAGTTACCGATCCTACCCAATCAGCATCTGTATAAGCTTCCACACTAAGATGATCATGTTTGAAGAAATAGAGGCCCTTTCCAAGCGAAAATTTTAAGTATCTAAAAATCCGCATAACTGCAACCAAGTGTGCCTCATGAGGAGCATGCATGAACTAACTGACCACACTAACCGCAACAACAGTGTTAGGACGTAAATGGGATAGGTAAATGAGTTTACCCACTAGTTTCTAATAACTCCCCTTGTCAACAAAAACTCCTCCACTATCATCACCAAGTTTCTAGTTTGGCTCTAGCGGTGTGTCACAAGCTTTATTGCCAAGCATCTCGGTTTCTTATAACATATCAAACACATATTTCCTTTGACAAATGAAGATTCCATCATTGAACCGAGCAACCTCAATACCTAGGAAATACTTCAAGTTCCGCAAGTCTTTGATTTCAAACTCGCTTGCCAAATATTCCTTCAACCGAGAAATTTCTTCAACATCATCTTCTATGAGTACTATGTCATCCACATATACAATGAAAGTTGTAGTCTTACCATGTAAAGAATGTTTAACAAACAAAGTGTGATGAGCTTGACTTTGTTTGAATCCATATCTAAGTATTGCCTAAGTAAATCTCTCAAACCAAGCCCTTGGAGACTGTTTGAGACCGTAAAGTGATTTCCGAAGCCTGCACACCTTACCCTTTCTTTTAAGATCTTCAAAGCCAGTAAGAATGTCCATATACACCTCTTCTTCTAGATCACCATATAAGAAAGCATATTTCACATCAAACTAGTAAAGTGGCTAATCCAGATTAGCTGCCAGAGAGAGGAGCACCCTGACTGAATTCATCTTAGCAACTGGTGTAAGTGTCTCCTGATAGTCTACTCCATAAGTCTGAGTAAAGCCCTTTGCCATAAGCCAAGCCTTATAGCACTCAATCGAACCATCTATTGGAATGTATCCCACATCGCCTAGAGTTACCCTCTCTTTAATACCTGGGTTTTAAGGAGGTGTAGGCTGAACTTTTCAATTTGGTATCAGAACTTGGTTGGACTTGTGATTGGTGTGCCGTTTGTCCGACTACAGTATGTTGTGATCCAGGAAGGTGTGTTGGAATATGACCCACATCACCTAGAGTTTCCCTATCTATGCTGGTTATAAGGCTTCAGTTTCCCTCTCCTTAATACCTGGGTTTAAGGAGAAGTGTGGGTTAAACTTTTCAATTCCATCTGCCTTGTGCTTCACAATATACACCCACTTACATCCTACAGTTCGTTTGCCCTTGGATAACTCTGTCAATTCCCAAGTGTCATTCTTATGAAGTGCTTCTATTTCTTCAATCATGGCACGTTTCCACTCAGAGGTGGCAAGAGCATCCTGAAAATGATCAGGTATACTAACAGAGGAAAATTTTGGCACAAAGACTATATAAGGGTGACAAATTAGAATAGGATACAAAATTAGAGATATGATGTTGAGTACAAGATCTCACACCCTTCCGATGGGCAATAGGAATATCAAGATTTGTGCATTCAAGGTTATCAGAGTTGCCTAGACTCTCATTAGTTGAAGGAAACGACAGTGGAAGATCAGGAGAAGTGGTCTCTTGAATCCAAGTAGCCTTCTGTCTTTCTTTATCCCTGACATAGACTTTTCCTTACTCCTTGAGTGTATCAGCTTTTGTATTCCCAATAGTTGGTTCACATGCTATATCCTCAACGACTCATAAAGGTTTAGAAACAAGTAATACTCCTATGCCAAGAATCTCTTCACACCAAGGCTTCCCTTGAAGGGATGACTCGGAAACCAGAAAGGACAAGAAGTAGGACTGGGACTCAAAGAATGTGACATCCATGGACACAAACCACTTATGTAAGGAGGATGATAACATTTATACCCTTTTTGAGTGGGTGAATACCCAAGAAAGACACATTTAAGAGAATAAGGATCCAATTTACCACGAGTAGGGAAATGTGCTGGAAATTGTGTTCATGCATATAATATGATAGTGGTGTTGGTGGTAGATAGTGGCATGTATAGAATATGATAGTGGTGTTGGTGGTAGATAGTGGCATGTATAGAATATGATAGTGGTGTTGGTGGTAGATAATGGCATGTATAGAATATGATAGTGGTGTTGGTGGTAGATAATGGCATGTATAGAATATGATAGTGGTGTTGGTGGTAGATAATGGCATGTATAGAATATGATAGTGGTGTTGGTGGTAGATAATGGCATGTATAGAATATGATAGTGGTGTTGGTGGTAGATAATGGCATGTATAGAATATGATAGTGGTGTTGGTGGTAGATAATGGCATGTATAGAATATGATAGTGGTGTTGGTGGTAGATAATGGCATGTATAGAATATGATAGTGGTGTTGGTGGTAGATAATGGCATGTATAGAATATGATAGTGGTGTTGGTGGTAGATAATGGCATGTATAGAATATGATAGTGGTGTTGGTGGTAGATAATGGCATGTATAGAATATGATAGTGGTGTTGGTGGTAGATAATGGCATGTATAGAATATGATAGTGGTGTTGGTGGTAGATAATGGCATGTATAGAATATGATAGTGGTGTTGGTGGTAGATAATGGCATGTATAGAATATGATAGTGGTGTTGGTGGTAGATAATGGCATGTATAGAATATGATAGTGGTGTTGGTGGTAGATAATGGCATGTATAGAATATGATAGTGGTGTTGGTGGTAGATAATGGCATGTATAGAATATGATAGTGGTGTTGGTGGTAGATAATGGCATGTATAGAATATGATAGTGGTGTTGGTGGTAGATAATGGCATGTATAGAATATGATAGTGGTGTTGGTGGTAGATAATGGCATGTATAGAATATGATAGTGGTGTTGGTGGTAGATAATGGCATGTATAGAATATGATAGTGGTGTTGGTGGTAGATAATGGCATGTATAGAATATGATAGTGGTGTTGGTGGTAGATAATGGCATGTATAGAATATGATAGTGGTGTTGGTGGTAGATAATGGCATGTATAGAATATGATAGTGGTGTTGGTGGTAGATAATGGCATGTATAGAATATGATAGTGGTGTTGGTGGTAGATAATGGCATGTATAGAATATGATAGTGGTGTTGGTGGTAGATAATGGCATGTATAGAATATGATAGTGGTGTTGGTGGTAGATAATGGCATGTATAGAATATGATAGTGGTGTTGGTGGTAGATAATGGCATGTATAGAATATGATAGTGGTGTTGGTGGTAGATAATGGCATGTATAGAATATGATAGTGGTGTTGGTGGTAGATAATGGCATGTATAGAATATGATAGTGGTGTTGGTGGTAGATAATGGCATGTATAGAATATGATAGTGGTGTTGGTGGTAGATAATGGCATGTATAGAATATGATAGTGGTGTTGGTGGTAGATAATGGCATGTATAGAATATGATAGTGGTGTTGGTGGTAGATAATGGCATGTATAGAATATGATAGTGGTGTTGGTGGTAGATAATGGCATGTATAGAATATGATAGTGGTGTTGGTGGTAGATAATGGCATGTATAGAATATGATAGTGGTGTTGGTGGTAGATAATGGCATGTATAGAATATGATAGTGGTGTTGGTGGTAGATAATGGCATGTATAGAATATGATAGTGGTGTTGGTGGTAGATAATGGCATGTATAGAATATGATAGTGGTGTTGGTGGTAGATAATGGCATGTATAGAATATGATAGTGGTGTTGGTGGTAGATAATGGCATGTATAGAATATGATAGTGGTGTTGGTGGTAGATAATGGCATGTATAGAATATGATAGTGGTGTTGGTGGTAGATAATGGCATGTATAGAATATGATAGTGGTGTTGGTGGTAGATAATGGCATGTATAGAATATGATAGTGGTGTTGGTGGTAGATAATGGCATGTATAGAATATGATAGTGGTGTTGGTGGTAGATAATGGCATGTATAGAATATGATAGTGGTGTTGGTGGTAGATAATGGCATGTATAGAATATGATAGTGGTGTTGGTGGTAGATAATGGCATGTATAGAATATGATAGTGGTGTTGGTGGTAGATAATGGCATGTATAGAATATGATAGTGGTGTTGGTGGTAGATAATGGCATGTATAGAATATGATAGTGGTGTTGGTGGTAGATAATGGCATGTATAGAATATGATAGTGGTGTTGGTGGTAGATAATGGCATGTATAGAATATGATAGTGGTGTTGGTGGTAGATAATGGCATGTATAGAATATGATAGTGGTGTTGGTGGTAGATAATGGCATGTATAGAATATGATAGTGGTGTTGGTGGTAGATAATGGCATGTATAGAATATGATAGTGGTGTTGGTGGTAGATAATGGCATGTATAGAATATGATAGTGGTGTTGGTGGTAGATAATGGCATGTATAGAATATGATAGTGGTGTTGGTGGTAGATAATGGCATGTATAGAATATGATAGTGGTGTTGGTGGTAGATAATGGCATGTATAGAATATGATAGTGGTGTTGGTGGTAGATAATGGCATGTATAGAATATGATAGTGGTGTTGGTGGTAGATAATGGCATGTATAGAATATGATAGTGGTGTTGGTGGTAGATAATGGCATGTATAGAATATGATAGTGGTGTTGGTGGTAGATAATGGCATGTATAGAATATGATAGTGGTGTTGGTGGTAGATAATGGCATGTATAGAATATGATAGTGGTGTTGGTGGTAGATAATGGCATGTATAGAATATGATAGTGGTGTTGGTGGTAGATAATGGCATGTATAGAATATGATAGTGGTGTTGGTGGTAGATAATGGCATGTATAGAATATGATAGTGGTGTTGGTGGTAGATAATGGCATGTATAGAATATGATAGTGGTGTTGGTGGTAGATAATGGCATGTATAGAATATGATAGTGGTGTTGGTGGTAGATAATGGCATGTATAGAATATGATAGTGGTGTTGGTGGTAGATAATGGCATGTATAGAATATGATAGTGGTGTTGGTGGTAGATAATGGCATGTATAGAATATGATAGTGGTGTTGGTGGTAGATAATGGCATGTATAGAATATGATAGTGGTGTTGGTGGTAGATAATGGCATGTATAGAATATGATAGTGGTGTTGGTGGTAGATAATGGCATGTATAGAATATGATAGTGGTGTTGGTGGTAGATAATGGCATGTATAGAATATGATAGTGGTGTTGGTGGTAGATAATGGCATGTATAGAATATGATAGTGGTGTTGGTGGTAGATAATGGCATGTATAGAATATGATAGTGGTGTTGGTGGTAGATAATGGCATGTATAGAATATGATAGTGGTGTTGGTGGTAGATAATGGCATGTATAGAATATGATAGTGGTGTTGGTGGTAGATAATGGCATGTATAGAATATGATAGTGGTGTTGGTGGTAGATAATGGCATGTATAGAATATGATAGTGGTGTTGGTGGTAGATAATGGCATGTATAGAATATGATAGTGGTGTTGGTGGTAGATAATGGCATGTATAGAATATGATAGTGGTGTTGGTGGTAGATAATGGCATGTATAGAATATGATAGTGGTGTTGGTGGTAGATAATGGCATGTATAGAATATGATAGTGGTGTTGGTGGTAGATAATGGCATGTATAGAATATGATAGTGGTGTTGGTGGTAGATAATGGCATGTATAGAATATGATAGTGGTGTTGGTGGTAGATAATGGCATGTATAGAATATGATAGTGGTGTTGGTGGTAGATAATGGCATGTATAGAATATGATAGTGGTGTTGGTGGTAGATAATGGCATGTATAGAATATGATAGTGGTGTTGGTGGTAGATAATGGCATGTATAGAATATGATAGTGGTGTTGGTGGTAGATAATGGCATGTATAGAATATGATAGTGGTGTTGGTGGTAGATAATGGCATGTATAGAATATGATAGTGGTGTTGGTGGTAGATAATGGCATGTATAGAATATGATAGTGGTGTTGGTGGTAGATAATGGCATGTATAGAATATGATAGTGGTGTTGGTGGTAGATAATGGCATGTATAGAATATGATAGTGGTGTTGGTGGTAGATAATGGCATGTATAGAATATGATAGTGGTGTTGGTGGTAGATAATGGCATGTATAGAATATGATAGTGGTGTTGGTGGTAGATAATGGCATGTATAGAATATGATAGTGGTGTTGGTGGTAGATAATGGCATGTATAGAATATGATAGTGGTGTTGGTGGTAGATAATGGCATGTATAGAATATGATAGTGGTGTTGGTGGTAGATAATGGCATGTATAGAATATGATAGTGGTGTTGGTGGTAGATAATGGCATGTATAGAATATGATAGTGGTGTTGGTGGTAGATAATGGCATGTATAGAATATGATAGTGGTGTTGGTGGTAGATAATGGCATGTATAGAATATGATAGTGGTCACATTAGTATGAATTAAGGAAAAAGAAACTAAACTTTTATTAAAACTTGGAGCAAAAGAAGCACTGTATTGTTTACCAAGTTGACAAGACTCACAATTAAACTTAGAGACATTATTGTTTGTAAAAGCGGAAGGAAACAAATGCTTAAGTAATAAAAAATACGGATGGCCAAAATGCCGATGCCACAGCCATAGGTCTTCCTTGGTGGCGGAAAGTTTGATGGAATGATGTGCACCTTGTCTGCCTAATCTAGAGAACATGTTTTGCTCTACCACTACCAATCGTCCTCGTGATAAGGCCCTAAAAAAGACAATGATCAAGAAAAAATATCACACTACAATTCAAATCACGAGTAAAACGACTCAAAGATAAAATATTAACAGAGAAATTTGAAACATGTAAGACAGAAGATTGAGGTAGAGAAGGAGTGCCATGAACTAAACATTTCCCAGAATAGAAGAAATAGTATCATCAGCAAACGTAACTTTGTCCTGACCTGAAGAGGGCTTATATTTCAAGAAAAATTAGAAGACCCAAACATATGATCGGAGACACCGGAATCAATAATCCAAGGTAAAATTTTATGAGATAGGAAAACACTGGTAAAAGAGGCTTAGTTACCTGAGTGAGTAAGCGAAGAGGAGGGTGCATCAAATGGAGTAGTAGAAGAACGACGATCTAGTAGGTGGCGCAACGCATCCTCAAACTCAGAAGAAGACATACCGGAGACATCACTACTAGATGGAACAACTGAAGATGAGTCAGGAGTATCAACTGCAATGGTATGATGTGCACGTGGATTACACCCATGTCCTCAACACCATCCTGAGCGACCCCCATGACTACCAGAGCGATCGCCACAGCCACCAAAAAGAACCCCATGAAGTTTCCACCAAGTCCCCTGAGTTTGTCTCGGCCGGCGACAGTAATCACAGAATAAATTATCCTTCTTAAAAGGATTAGAGGAACTATGATGCTAACTAATTCCATCTCTAGGAGGAGCAGAAAGTAAGGCTGAGCGCTCTGTAGTGGTAGGTGGCAGCATAGTAAAACGACGACTCTCTTCATTCTGTACATAAGCAAAGGCCTCATGAAAGGAGGGAAGAACATCCATACCAAGGACACGACTTCAAACAGGATCAAACTCCACATTGAGACCCTCCAAAAATTTGAAGACCCTCTCTTACTCAATAAATTTGCGGTACCCTACAGAATCGGTTGAGTAGACTGATTTGTAGTCCTGAAGATGATCCAGACGTTTTTAGTTATTACTGAGGAAGGTAAAGTACTGAAGGATGGTCATCTCGCCCTGTATTGAGCGCTTAATTGAGCGGCGCAACTCAAAGGTCTGTGAAAAATTCCCCTTTCAGGAATAGGTAGTAGCCACAACATCCCAAATATCCTGAGTTGTATCCATAGATAAGTAGCCCTCACCAATATCAAGAACCATTGAGTGGATGAGCCACCCTATAATCAGAGAATTTGTAATCTCCCATTGGTCATAACTAGGATCAGTGGTACTAGGAGCTTGGATTCTCCCATCAACATAACCCATTTTTCCTCGACTTTTCACGAAAAGTGTCAGACATTGCGACCATGCAAGATAGTTCTGTCCATTAAACAAAAAGGTGGTGATTTTTAGGCTAGGGTTAAGGTTTTCTTATGCAGTAGTCATAATGGGACTCTCCCCTTTAGGTGGCTAGGAACTAGTGGTGGATTCACTCGTAAGTTCAGCCATCTTAGTATGCTACTATCTAAACAACAACCTACAACAATCACTACTAGTGGAAGAAGGAAAAATGACTGGAATCAAGGCACATATAATCAACCATAAACGATGGAGAGATACAATCAGTCAAGGCTGAGGATTAGGGCCATATATTGACCCAAAAAATTAAACAAGAAATAGGGAGAAGGTACCATCAATCAAAATAGGGACTGAAATACTCTCAGTAATAAAGTGAAGACTTGTAGCAAGAGAGAAACAAAGAACCAAATGGGTCAATCAAAACATAGACTAGGGCAAAGAGAGGCTGCCGAAACCCTAATCAAGCATCAAGGGAGGTGTTGAAATTGTCCTGTCCAAGTCGTGAGCCCTAGGTGAGGCTGTAGAAAAGCCGAAATAGGCCCTAGTGGTGTCACATGGGCATGGGTGGCTGTCGACTGGGCCTTGGGTGGCTGTCGGGTGGTCCTAGTGGTGTGTGGTGGTTTAGCGGTGTAGCGTGGTGGTACTATGGTCGTTAGGTAAAGGTGGATGATGAACATGGCTCTGATACCATATTTATTCTAGGAGAAATCAAACTTAGGGAATGATGAGACCATCACTCCCTTATAGATTAATAATATGAAACATACAATAGAAGCCTCAAGGCACAAAAGGAAACTACAACTAATGACAGCTAAGCAAAATCACAATCACAAAGATATTATTCTAAGAACAAATGGACACATGCAAGTAATCCACAGCTCTAGTGATTAAAAAGTTAGATGAAAACATACCCACTTCAAGTTCTGGAAGAGCCCTATCAGGCCATATATTTGATCCACAATATGATGGGTACCTAGAAGACATAACATGAAAGCAGAAGTTATGAAATCACATCACCATATGTGGTGCACAATAGTGCCTTGTACAACAGACAACATGTAGAAGCACCAAAAAATATAAAAGGTTTTTCTTAGACTTACCGTTGAACAAGAGATTCATCAGTTGTAGGTGTATCGAATATTGGATTTGCATAGAAAGAGCCTTTCAAGATGTCTGCACAATAAAAAGCATAAAAATCTCTACCAGGTATACAAAGTATAAGAAAAGCATGAACTAAACCTGACACACACACGACTTCACATCTATATATAGATATTTGTGCTACGCGTACATATATATACAAACAATAATCAATTTGCATCTACACTTTACTACTGTAAATATGCCAAAAGATAGGCTGATTAGATTACATGCTATAACACATCAAGTTCTCGTCAAATTTCATGTTTAAAAGTTCCTTCTTTAGCAACATAATCTTCTTTCACCACTCACTCTTGGCAAAATTGAGGTCTCACGATAAACAAATTGGAGATTCAACCTTGAAACCAGCTTGACTAACCATGGGCTGGATATGAATAATTCTTAAATTAATGTCCCTACATAGGCCACTGAGGTAAATAAAGCTGGAATCAGAGATATGTTGTTGTCATCATAACTCTTATTTCACTAAAAGATTTAGTGTAACTGAAGTAAATTAAAAATCCTATATTTCACAATATGACTAAAACCAAAAAGATAAACACCCCACAACAATAACCTTAAGCTGGCATATCAAAAGTTATCACCCAGATAGGAATTCACCGGCTAGAAATGTGAATAAATGAACTTCTATTGTTTGAGAATGCTGAGTTTCTTTAGAAAAACTTGTGATATCATTTTCCACTCTTAAGGTTAGCAAAATATTAAATGAGTACCCACTAAACTAAAAAGAAAGTTCTATAGAACGGCCATAGACTAGTGATATTGTATGAGACGGAATGTTGAGTAACTAAAAAACATCTAGATAAGATGAGTATCACTGAGATGAGGATGCTAAGGTGGATGAGTGGCAAGACTAGAAAAACAGAGTTAGGAATGAGTATATTCGTGAATTGGTATGAGTAGTACCAATAAAAGATAAGTTGAGAGAGAATAGATTGAGATGGTTTGGTCATATTCAACGAAGACCAACAAAGGCAATAGTGAAGAGATGCGATACTGTGACTGTAGATGGAATTGTTAGGGGAAGGAGCAGACCTAGATTGACATGGACTAGTGTAGTAAATAGAGATATGAAGTTCCTTAATTTGACTAACCAAGTGGCCATTGATAGAGTCTAGTGGAGAAGAAAAATTCATATAGCCGACCCCATTTGATAGGATTTAAGACTTGGTTTGGCAAGGTCAACAAAATATTAAATTTTATGTCCAAAGATACTTCTAGATATTTTGAAAGCTGTTAGTTAGCCCATTATTTTGATTCTGTGGATGTGTAAATACACACAATCACACACACACAAAAGAAGAGAGAGAGAGAGGAGAAAAAGAAGAAAAAAAAAAAACAGCACTAAGCATAAAATATAAGAACAGTATCCACTGCCTTCAATTTTATCTATTACAACCCTTTGATTTCAGAGTACACTAGATTTGATGAAGAGTCAAGCCAATGGAAAGAAAGGTACCACACCCCCACTCAAAAATCAACAATTGGAGCCCTTTTTTCATCCTCAACAAAGGATAATACAGATTCTGGCACATCAAGCCAGGTCTCTGAGGAACTCCAAAAACATTATTGGTTATGTTATGTCTACATGGAAAGAAAGGTACCACACCCCACTCAAAAATCAACAATTGGAGCCCTTTTTTCACCCTCAACAAAGGATAATACAGATTCTGGCACATCAAGCCAGGTCTCCGAGGAACTCCAAAAACATTATTGGTTATGTTATGTCTACTTGAACATTACACAACTCTTTTTTCAGTTGGTCCCTTAACAACAGAGGCTCTAGTGGCAAGCGTCTTCCCATGCTCTTCTGAACAATCACTAAATTTAACAGTAGAAAGATCCAGGCCTTACACAACGGTCATGCATTTTCACTTGTTATGCACCACCTTTGGCTACAAATCCTTGTTTCTCTTTCATTTTTTTTTCTATCTTCCCGCAGGAAGGAATTTTATTTTTTCTTCCTTTGAAATTGAAGAACCACCAGAAGGGACGATTCCATTGGAATTTAGAGTGGACAGGAAGCAATTGGAGACTTCATCAGTTTCCTTTGCACTTGCCTCCTCAAGAAGATCACGGTAGAGGTCAGGAGCATTTTGGATCAACCAGGGCTTGCATTTATGAAAATCAGGCTTGAACTCACAGTACATTGTCACTTATGCGACTGTGCACTTGAGCTTAGAGGTTTGCTACCGCAGATAAACCATAAAGTAGAATCAGTGAGAACCATTCTGGCTTCAATCCAAGGAGGTTTGCTACCACAGAAAACTACTTTTTAGGCAGTACACATGGTTTACTAGAGAAGAAAATATTAGAACACGATTTTTTGAAATTAGGAAAAGCATATGATAGAATTCCTAGAGTTAAATTTGTATGTTTCAGCAAGAAGCTTTCCAATAGATATACAAAACAGCATGAGAGCAATTTTTGAAGCGGTAACCATTGAAGAGATCATTTAGTGTTGTGGAAAGGATGCAAAATACAAAAAGCATACTCGACTTCTTACCTAATCCTAAACAATTTAATGGTCAATCAAGAACAACTTAGTGGTCCATAGAGGTTTCCTCATGTTTAAGATTAGATTTGGGTAGTTAACATAGTGCTGCATTGTTTATAAGCTCATATAATTGGCTAACATAATTGACTCGGGACAAGTCTACCTGGTTTTCCAGATTCTAGCTTCTCTTTCCCATGACTCCATCCAAAATTGTACCTAGGCATTCATCCAGAAGTTATAAAAAAATTGAAATGATAAAAGTGGATGAAAACAAACATATTGTTTTTAAAATAAAAAATAAAAAAACTGAAACTTGATAAAACTTGTATTGTCAAAGTAACCAATTTTAAGCAAAGAGAGGGACACAATATTTGTTTATACCTAGCAGTGAGTGACAACTAACCATTAAAGAAGTGGAAAATTAGAAAGCAATTCTTGTATTACCTACTGTTAGGATCTTCCAGTTCTTTCTTCACATCTTCAGGCAGACAGGCTAATCTGATAAAAGAAAAAGATCAATCCTATAGGTATTATGATTTTTAAAAAATAATAATAACAATCCTTGTATTTAATATCTGCAGATTCATCAAAAATAAATACAGAAAATCCATTCCACAGCTTATACCTAGGTGCAAGACGCAGAAGATTTTGACGCAATGAAGAATACTCAGGAACCTGAAGCAATCACGAATTGTATATAAAGTGATTAGTTCCAATAAATGAAAGCAGCTATCAAGCTCTATAAGTTAATGAGTAATGCTATACAAACAAAAAATCTGTAAGAATTTATGTATTATTGATTGATGTCTTGATTGATAGATTACAAGATGCATTAATTACAATTCCTATACAATCTATATATAGAAGAAAATGTGGTAGTAGGTGTAGTGGAGGTGATAGTGGGTTAGGTGAAGTGGAGTGTGTAGTGGAGTAGAGGTAGGTGAAGTGGAGTGTGTAGTGGAGTAGGTGAAGGTAAAGATGGGAAATTCTAACAGCCCCCCGCAAACTCAAGGAGGAGAGAAACTAACCAACTTGAGTTTGGAGAGAGTAACAAAACAAGAAAATACATAAAAATAAAAAAGGATAGGAGACACTGTATGGTCGTGTCAGACCGTTGGTGAAGACACTGTATGGGGTGTCATAACGTTGTAGAGGACACTGTATGGTGGTGTCAGACCGATGTAGAAGACAGTTTATGGGGTCATGTCGGACCGTTGTAGAAGACAATGTTGTGACAGTTTACGGAGTCTTGCTGGACCCTTGTAGAAACTAACCGGAATCAATGTCGGGACAGTTTACAGAGTCTTGTCGGACCCATAAAGGAGCTAACCTCCATACAAAATTTTCATACATAATGATGTGGCTCATTATGGACCATTCACTTCAAAAAAATACCAATGAAGATGCATTTATTTACAATAATGGCATTGCCACATCATTCTTGTAAAGTTTTTTTATATGAACTTTATGTATGAACAGAATTTTCCTAAGTTAATAGATATAGACAGCATGGTTTCTTACACACTGTTTGATGCAAGTATCAAGCTTTTGATGCACAATCATCCCGGGACTAACAAAGATTATTATTTATAATATAAAAAAGTTCTCATGGATTTTTCCAAACAGGACCATGAACAAGAATTACATATGGTGGGGTTCCTGTTATTAGATTGTAAAGAATGACATTTTTTTCAAACTAAAACAATTCATCTATACAGTGGGGTTAGTTCTGCAAACTTCAAGCATACTGAACAAATAAGAGCATACAATTGTCTATATGTATCCAAAATTGAAATCAAGAGATGACAAATAGACTTGCATTATTCAAGCAAAGATGTGAAACAAGTCATTTCATACATCTGATATTGACAAAATTCCCAACCCATTGGGTCCAAAACCTTCTTCAATCTTCGCCGACAAATCAACGTTCTTATCCTGCATCCATCAATTCCAAAAAAAAATAATAATAATAATTGAAAGGTTAATATCAAAGGCTCACACACACACGCAACACACTTAGACAGAGCATTGTAACGTTCCAAAAGGAATGTAACTAGAAATATGGTAATATCAAAGGGTTTGATCACTTGGGTGGTCAAGCGTTCACCTTTTGAGCACATTTGTGGGTGATCTTGCACCTAACAACCACCTAATGTTTCATTTCTTCTTTACAATGCCATACAATATCTACACTTTATACAGAGTAATTAAGCACATCAAAATACACTCAAAATGCAATATAACTATCAGCATTTAAGCCTAATTAAACCTATTTGGAAATAGCTTTGTCCTCAAAGTTGATAAATATATTTGAATTTTCCAAGATTCAATTCTCATACATCATAGACTTTACAATTTAATTTCAAAAACATTTTTTCCATCACCAGCACGGTCCTGTTTGACTGACTACGCTGTGAAAGCTTGATAACCTCTTTAAAGAAAATTGATGGGTGCTATAGTAAAATTATCCTTGACCTTGTACAACTCCACATATTGTAGCTGCACAACTGAAAGCATCAAGCTTGAAGGACCTTCACTTGAGGCCATTAAATTTCTTTCAAATTGATAAACATGAGCTCCATTAACCGTATTATCAATGCCTAGGGAAATTCTATTGATCTCTCATGATGCTTCAGTAACTTTATGCTCAACTCAAACTCGTAGAACTACATGTATTGTGGCTTCACAACTGAAAGAACCAAGCTTGAAGGACCTTCATTTGAGACCATCAAACTTCTTTCAGATGGCTAAACATAGATTCCACTAACCGAATTATCAATGCCTAGGGAAATACTATTGATCTTGTGAGCTTCCTCTAAACAAAACAAAACAAAATTTCTGGTTGTTCTTCAGCACGATTCTACTCAATTTGGTGGCCATGTTTTTTAGATTGAGCTAATTGCCCTTTATCTTGATGAAGACACTCAATAATAAGATTTGAATTTTCATTGGTAGAAAGCAATGACATGAGATTTGAATGTGGTTGCAGGTCGATGGTTTTTGTGACAAGATGCTTGATTGGGGGAGAGGCTACCAAGTTAGGGGTAATCATAGCCTTGTTCTAGATAAGAAGTTGAAGTTTTTAAAAGCAGATCTAAAAAGATGGAATATGGGGAGTTTGGCAGGTTAGAGGTACCTAAGGCAAAGATGCCAGAAGATATTCAAAGTCTTGACGAGGAAGAGGCTAGTAATGGCCTTTCGGAGGATGATGGCAGGTTAGAGGAGAAGGCAGTGGAGTATGAGAGAATACCAAAGATAGAATAAATTAGTCGGAAACCAAAAGGCTAGGTCCTTGTGACCTAAGGACGAACTAAGGAAGGAGTTAAGAACATTGGTTTTTTCACATAATAGCTAATATTCGACGGAGGAATAATCTCACGAGGGTGTGAATTGATAGAAGGGTTCTTAGGGAAGTTAGAGATTAGGAGTGAATTGCAAGCTTTTGTGGGTTTGTTTGAGGAGAATAGGGGGTGGAGTCTATGAATGGATGGTATCGATTTTGGCAGCATATCAATTGAGGGGGTGGAGCAGCTGGATAGACCTTTCTTGGAAGATGAGATTCTTAGAGCCCTACAGGACGTTAATGGGGACAAAACTCCAAGATCTGATGGTATAACTATGACCAGTTTTCTAAATTATTGGAATGTGGTGAGAGAGGAGATGATGGGTATGATGAATTATTTTCACGAGCGCATGTTTGAAAAAACTTTGAAACTTTGAATGCTTCCTTTGTAGCTTTAATCCCTAATAAAGGGTGTGTGGAGCACATTGGAGCGACTTTCGACTTGTTATTTTGCTTGGTAGGGAATATGAATTGTTGACATAAGTGTTGGCCATCTATATGAAGGATGTGTTACAATTGGTGTTTTCTGACTCTCAAAATGCTTTTATGCAAGGTCATCAGATTTTGGATGCCATACTCAGTGTTTTAAAAGGCTTAGGTGCACTGAGGTGATAAGGTCTCCTATAGCCTAAGTCAGAGGCACAAGGCAAGGCATGCGCCTCACCAAAGCGAAGCGCAAATGGTAGAAGAAAAGCAAAATTATAAAATAGACAAACTTTTCAACATAACAAATATATATAGAATTTCAAAAATCATAACCATTTTCGATAATCTTTAAACATAACATTCAATCTTCTAAAAACTAGAAATATAATATCCAACAAAAGATATAAAGCATAAAAATCAATCTTTTATCACTTTCTGCTCTATTTTGACCACGTTTGGTCATTTTATATAGAAGAGCTTTGAATCCCTGTGGGTATGCCCACAAAAAAAAACACTTAATCAATAGTTTGAACAAAAAAATAAGTAAAGCCCATGAAGCCCACGCCTCGAAAAAAAGCCCTCGCCTCAACGCCTAAGCTGCGCCTTGCATATTGCGCCTCACTTTGACCTGTTCAAAGCGCAAGGCTACGCCTCGCGCTTAGGCGCGCACTCCTTTTAAAGCACTGGTCATACTTGTGCCTAATAAGTGTTTTGATTCCATAATACATACTAGTGAGGCGAGGGTCATTTGTAAGCTAGATATTGAAAATTCATATGATCATGTGATTGGGATTTTCTATTATACTTGGGATGGATGGGTTTTGGACGTAGATGGAGGCAATGGATTCATTATTGTATGTCTTCAATTCAGTTTTCGGTTTTGGTGAATGGATCACCAATTGGTTTCTTTCACACATCAAGGGGTTCAAAGTAAGTGAATCTGCCATCACTTTTTTTTTTTTTCATTCTAGTTATGGAGGCTTTGTGTAGAATTACTAGTAGGATGATTAAGGGGGTTAACGGAAGGTTTTAAGGTAGGTTTGTTAGAAGGTCTTTATTTAATGCTAAGGCGGTTTGGGATGGGACAGTGGAGCTGTTCCAAAAAAGATTGGTAGGGTTGAAGAGGAAGTTTCTATCCAACACATTAAGGTAATGTTTGTTTGGGTGGACATGAGCTTGGGATTGGACTAATAGTCCAATAAAATTATTAATCCGATGTTTGGTTAAACAATTGAAGTACGGACTAATTATTTTAAACTTGACTTTTAATTAAGATAGGATACATAATCCAACGGATTCGTAATCCCGATGAGAGACAAAATTAATTTTAATTTTTGTGTGTTCTATACCCGCTCAAAAGCTTTTATACTTCAGCAACTGGAAATAACTTCAGTTGATATGCTACATATTCATAGAAATCTGTATATGCCGGTCAGGGAAGGAGCCTTGTCCTTCCATACTATTCTGTTTTGGAGGCAAGGAGGCTAGAAAAAATTGCAGTGGAAATTTCGGAAGGGGTGGTGTAGGGAAGGAGTTCAAATACCATCTTGTGGATTGGGATATTGTGTGGCAGTCTGGTGAAGGAAGATGGTTTAGGGATTAGTCGGTGGATATCTTCAATACAACCCTCTTGGAAAAGTGGTTATGGAGATTTGCATGTGAGATGTACATACTGGAGAAGGGTGGTGACTACAACATATGACAACTCTTGGGGTGATTGGACTTCTTTGGAACTGATGATGTATATCATAGGAGAGGGTTGCGGAAGGGTACTTGTCTAGTTTGGGAGGATTTCTTGAGAAGTACTAGCTTTAAGGTGGCGGGAAGGGAAGATTGGGTAAAGTTGTGGTGGCATATGTAGTGCACAGATGAGGTGTTGGAGAGATCTTTTCTTTCCATTTTTCTTCTTGTAACTGAAAAAATTCAACAAAAAAAAAAAAAGAAAAAAAGGAAAAACCTCGGCAGATTATGCTCGAGGCATAGATGTTTTTGGGATGTTGCACTACTGAGGGTGACTTTGTAAGAATTGGGAACTGGATCAGTTATCTAATCTTCTTAATTTGCATTTATAGTTATATAAGCATTTGAGAAGGGGTGGAGTCTTTGTGGTGGCTAGTATTCAACAAAGGGAGGTTTCACATAAAGTTTGTTTATATGGTTCTTTTAGATAGTAAAAGGATGAATTTTTTGAGAAAAGGCATTTGGATGGAGGGTTAGGGCTCCGTCCAAGGTTGTATTTGTTGCGTGGAATGTGGCTTATGAGAATATTTTGACAGTCAACAATCTCATCAAGACACGACAATAGTTGTAAGCCTTTATAATATGATGAGGAATTAGTTTCTCATTTGTTTATTCACTGTAAGTGGCTAGGAGTTGTGGAGGTTGGCTTTAACAGTGTTTGGGATGGAGCAGGTTTTTCAAATAGATGCGACGGGGTTATGTTTGGCTGGTAAGGAAATAGGGTGGGAAAGCAAAGATGCAAAGCCTGACTATCTGCTCCTTTGTGCTTTATGTGGATTTTGTAAAGCAAACGGAATAGGATGACGTTTCAAGGAGTTCGGGAGCAACCATTTAGACAGTTTTTCTTCTGTTTTTTTTTTTTTTTGCCGCGTTACCTAGTTTAGGTCATTGGAAAGGTTTTACTTAAGAATATTCATCATTGGAAAGGTTATACTCAATAATATTCATCAATTTGTAGATTCTCTTCATTTGTAAGAATCTGTTGGCATTTTCATGTTTGTCTTTTGAGAATACAAGCCTCTTTTGTTTCGAGAGCCATTAGATTATATTGGTTTAACCTTTTGTACATGCCTACATGGAATCATCCCCTTTAGATACTCATCTATATAATACACTTTTGACTTTACTGATCAAAATTACAATAGTGTTGGCCATTTTCCACCCAACAACCAACAAATGGTTAATTTCTTCCTTAGGATGACATCCAAGCTCTATACTTTATAAATATAATCAAAAGTCAATAGCTGTAAACATTTAAGCCAAATTATACCTATTTGAATTTGAATTCAAACTTACTGACCTGTGAATTTTCATCTATCACTCAATAATAATAGCTTAGGATCCTATCAGAGAGAGAGAGGGGGACAATTCTACACATTCATTCAACTAATATATAAAATATAACATGAACGCGAAATAACAAAGAGAGACAGAGAAAAAACACAAGACCAGCACAACATATGAAGGTTTTAGGAACCAAACTTCTTCGTCTTCAAAAGTGAATTTTGTTACAAAAAACATTAGAAGGTCAATTCCTGTTATCATGTGAGTTGTCACTAAGGGGTGGTTTGGAATGTTCTAAATAAGTGTACTTTTTGACTTTTTATAAAAAGATGTGTAAAAAAATAGAGAGGAGATGTTGATTGATGTGACCCAAAAAAGATAAAAAGATAAAAAGATGGACTAAAATAGAGTACCCCAAACAATGCCTAAGTCTGTGAATGGATCATAGATTTGGGAAAGAATTTGGAAAGAAAAATATAAACAAATTGTGACATATAACAATATTTTATTCACATTTTCCTTTTATGTTTCCAAATCCCCATCCAAATCCATAATCCATACACAGTATAAATCACCATCTTGAAAAGTTATTTTTAAAAAAAGACCTTTAGTGACAAAATTTTAAAAATGTTACGGGGACAACAATTTTGTACCAAAAAAAGGAGTCTAAAATTTTGATCGGATAGTTCATCACTAAATGTCCAAATTCATTACTAAAAATATTTCGTGTAAAAAGTGATTCCGTCCCTAAAAATTGGTCAACAGAGCCTTAATTTGTTGGACATGAAATAGCAATGGAGGACAACAAAGAAACATGAGTGTACTCTGAGGCCCCGTTTAGGGACTTACTTTTTTAGCCAATTAGCCAAAAAGCCAACAACTCATACCAAAAAGTCAAAGATTCTCTTTTCTCTCTACTTTTTGCATATCTTTTCGTAATTAGCCAAAATTTTCGTAATTAGCCAAAAAGTCATCCAAAACATACAAGTTTTTTTTACCTACCTTTTTAGCCAAATAGCCAAAAAGTTACTAAATTAGCATGTTCCCAAACGAGGCCTCAATTTGGCAGCAGAGAAACCAAGGAAAAATACAAGAGACAAAACCACGCTACACACACTCCAACCTCAACCAAATTCCAGGTTTTTCACTTCTCTCTGCCGACAATTTTTTCGGCAACCAAACAGGTCGAGAGAAACAAAGAGAAAAGCTTACTTTGAGGAGGTCCGATTACAATCAAAAGGCAACAGCTATCACCATTTAAGTCAAATTAAACCTATTTGAATATGAATTCAAACTTATTGACAAGCAAATTTTCATCGATCACTCAATAATAGCTTAGGATACGTCAAATACAACACGAACACACAAGAAGGAAATTGAAGTTTGTGCCAATTTGGCTGTGGAGAAACCGAGGGAAAAACATAAACAGCAAACTAAACACAGGCGGTTCAATTCTTTCCTCCGAGAATTTTCTCGGCAACCAAACAGGTCGAGAGAGAGAGAGAGAGAGAGAGAGAAGCTTACTTTGAGGTGCGAGTAGGAAATGGTGACTGTACGCAGCGTAGGAGGTGGACTTTCGGAGGAGCAAGAAGACATTGTCCGAGTCGAAAACGGGCGTGAAACAGACTGACCGTACGGTGGCGATGAGAACCATCGCGCGGGAATATACAATAGTGAATCGCTAAAACAGTGGTTTTTGTGTACGGTTGATTTGGATGATGATGGCGTCAGAATCATTTTTGTGTTTGTTTGCTTTCAGCTGTTTGAGAATAATAAATTATTCGAAAAATTCGCAAATTCAACGGGTGGAGGTGAATTTCATAGATGGTTTGGGGCTTGGTTGGTTTGATTTTCGGAGATGAATTTGGGAGATAAAAAGTACGAAAAGTTGTTTGGTTTGGTTTTTTTGGAAAGATGTTTTGAAAAATTATTTTGAGAGAGAGTTTTGGAAAAAGTGATTGATTTGATGTGTATGAGAAAGAAATTTGTTTGGAAAACTTGTTTGGTTTACAAGTTTTGAGAAATTTTTTTGGAAAAATTTGTTTGGTTTGAGTTTTTCTGAAAACTTATTTGTAGAGAAATTTTCCCAAAATTTTTTGGGAAATTCAAACCAAACAAGCCCTTGATTTTTTAGGAGTTGTTTAGAAATGTGTTAAATAAGTTATAGGAGTTGTTTAGAATGTGTTAAATAAGTTATATTTTTTATTTTTATAAAAAATTGTTTATAAAAATAGAAAGTTGACATGATTTAAGGTCTCGTTTGCTAATTATATATTTTAATTAAAAGATCAAAAACTCATTATAAGTTCTCACACATTACTCTTTTTATTTTTCTGTATATCTTTTTGTAAAAATTAAAAAATTATTAAAATAGTATATTTCTAAACATGGCTTTAAAAGATTAAAAAGTTTTAAAAAAGTGTGATATTTTAGTTTTTGCCAAACAACCTCTTAATTCGGCGTTTGATCATGGTTTGAAAAATTAGATAATCGATTTTTGCAGATTAGTTCTAGATTTAGATTTATGGCTCTGGATTTGAATTAAATTGAATTGTATAACTTAAACTATATATGTTTATTTGTTAGATACTATGTTTGTTTAAGTTAATAGTTAAGTAATGTATATGTTTATGTTTTGGAAGTTTATGTTTAGAAAAATCATAACAACTTAATGTTGAACAATATTTACTTAATGTTATATTTTTGCTTAATTGATGAATATTATGAGAATAGTTTGTCTGATGGGCATATTATTACTTTTAAAATTTATGATAGACTTTTTCTTTTTTCTTTTTTTTTTTGGAAATGTTATATAATTTTTGAATTTTTAAAAAATATTTTTGCTTAATTTTTTGAATTTTTTTGAATTTATGATAGATTATGTGGTTCGAGTTTTCAAACCGAATCCAGCCGTCTTCAAATATTTAAGTTTGGATCGATTTCATGATTTTAAAGGTTTGTTTTTATTTCAATTTTTATTGAACCATAAACAATGGATAGGTCCTAATTTCTTCCCAAACCAATTCAAATCGGACCATGCTCACCCCCTATTAAAGAATCCAATTTTTGCAATTTTTAGTTATGAAAAAAATTAAGTTAATTGGATTTTAGCAATTAAATGATCAGATCACATTTCTAACCTTTTTAATTAATAAAATGGATGACCAAATATAATTTAGAAAATGATAAATTACAAATACATCCTCTTAAATTTGCTTAAAATGCGGATTGTTCCCTATAATTTAAAAAATTACAAATAACTCGTTGTCAATTTTTTTTTGTTTAACATAATTAATTGAAAAAATGAAATTTCTAACCACTATTATATACAATAAATAAAATTAATAATAAAAATAAAATTTTGACATTATTAAAAACTATTAACTATCTTAATGATTTGTTAATAAAATGAGTCATTTGTTATGAAATTCGAAATTTCAAGGCAACAAGATGTAATTTTCAAAATTACAAAAGACAATTTGTATTTTAAGCAAATCTCAGGGGATATATTTATAATTTTTCTTTAAAAAGGGGTTATTTACATAAAGACCCACTAAATTATTGAGAAGTGTCACTTTGACCCTTAGATTATAAAAAAATACAAATGGACCCTCCAAATTATTGCAAAGTATCATTTTGACCCCTTAAACTATAAAAGAATACAAATGGATCCTCTAAACTATTGGCGACCCCCTTCGGTCACTACACCATGAGTTAAACCAAAATTTTAAATATTTTTTAGACAAAAATACCCTCCAGTACTCTATATATTTACAATTTCATTATTATTATTTTTTTAAAAAAAATTCAATATAAGCATTCATTTATTTTTATTTTTTTAAATATTCTTTGAAAATATATTTTTGCTAAAGAATATTTTTTAAAAATAATAAAATAGAAAAATGAGAAAAATTGAGAATAAGTGTTGTTAGATATGTTATATAGAGTGTTGAAGGGTATTTTCGTCTTAAAAATGTCAATACAGTAATGAAATGGGTAAAACTTATACTTTTATAATATAAGGGATCAAAGTGACACTTCTCAATAGTTTAAAGGATCTCCATATAAATACCCTTTAAAAAAATAGACCATTCATTATTTTATTTTTATTTTTTTTGACAAATACTAAAGATCCATATTTTAAACACCTAATATTCTCCCACAATAATGGGGCAAAGAAGAAAGGCCTGTACAATTTGGTGCATGACAAATTAAAAATTAACATTTATTACATTGCATAATTGCTGATCAAGTTGCAATAGGTTTCTGACAATCTCAAATATTTTTCTTTCAATACAATTATAAATCGATCATATAACTATTGACTCAATTTTTTTTTATATGAATAATTTACGCAGCGAATCTTATAATTTAAACTATTCAAATCAGTCCAAAACTAGAGAAATTAACCCTTCAATCCAAAAGCGGGATTGAAGTGAAGCTACTTCGATTATTCAATACTACAAATTTTGAAAATTACAAGCAAAGAAAAAAAAGAAAAAATAAGTCAATTGTTTACCATTATTGCGAGTATGACATTTTATTAAGTTTAAATCTATATTATACATTTATTTTTTGAATTTGGTTAAGGAGTGTGTTAAGAATATTGGTTAATAATCTTTAACAAAAAGGGAAAATTATTTATAAGTCCTATTAGGGAGACTCTACTAAAAAACTTACGTTCTCATAAGTCCTGTGAGACGTTTGTTGACACATTTACCATCAACATTAGTTGTTAATATCATAAATAATAGTAAAATCATATATAGAAAATTGAATGTTACCATAGATCATATCTATATAAACGTAACGTGACGTGACACCTACATAAATGTAACGTGACACGTACATAAACGAAACATGACACATATGATCTATAGTAATATGCAATTTTCTATATAGAAAATTGCATGTTACCATAGATCATATTTACATAAACGTAACGTAACGTGACACCTACATAAACGTAACATGACACCTATGATCTATGGCATCATTCAATTTCCTAGGAAATTGAATGATGCCATAGATCATATTTATATGCAACGTAACGTGACACTAATATAAACCAGCAACATTTTCACATTCAATTTAAAAAAATAAAAACTCATTAAGTTTGCGAAACGTAACATGATACGTTGTGTTACATTTATGTAGGAGTCACGTTACATTTATGTAGGTGTTACGTTACGTTACGGTTATATAGGTGTCACGTTACGTTATGTTTATGTAAGTGTCACGTCACGTTACGTTTATGTAGGGTCTTGTGGAATACATTTCTATTTAAATAGGACTTGAGACTTTATAAGAAATTATACAGGACTTACCCTACTATAAGTGTCTGAAAAATGACTTATAAATAAGTCTTCCTAACAAAAATGTTACAGATCCAAAAATTCTATCAAATATTTCACATGAGTGTAGAATCCACATAGTGTGAGTCATGTGATATATTTAATAGAAATTTTGGTAGAACTTTTGAATTTCTAGAATTAATTATACATAACATGATACACGTACTCCCATACACTATGTACAAACATATTAGGCTTGGTTTGGCATACACTATAAAAGTCAAAAAGTTACTCAAAAAGTCAAAAAATTAATACTATTCACTAAAAAAAATATCCACATAATAATACAAATAAAAAAAATACAATTAACAAGGTATGACGTGATGGGCCTGTCAGTGACTGGGGAAAAAAAAAAGGGGGGTAAAATATTCATTAAATTGGATGGTAGAGCTGGGCGAGTGGGGGCCTACCATGGGTCTTGTTTTGGTAATATGAACCGTTCAATATGTAAAACTCGTCTAGTACTATATGCCTATAAAAAATCACGTCTATCGGATATCGCTAAATATATGATCAAATCAGTTTTGTATAAAAATGAATGGTGTTATAGTTAACAATTAACAAAAAAAACTAACACGATCAGATAGTTATCGATATCCAATTAACGTGATTTTTTACAAGCATATAATGCTCGACTACACATTGAACGGTTCTGATTAGTAAAAAGGGACCCATGCTGGCCCCCATGGGCCGAATAGAATAGACCAATTTATGCTCGAAAAGTAGAGAATCAATCTCCTACACACTCTCTGCAGCGCTGCTTCCAACCGTACAGCCTACACCATTACTTTATTTCTCTATACACTTATTTATACAATTTTTTAATATACATTTTTTCATAAAAAATCAAAAAGTTAACTCAAACATCAATATTTTTTTCTTCAACTTTTTAGTCAAAAAAGACAAAAAGTACACTTATTTAGAACACCCCAAACAACCCCTAATTTCTTATCAAATACTTTAAGAATACTCATTAATAAAACTCTTAATTTTAAAGTAAAGATTCGAAATATTTTTTTTTTATTCCGTAACGATTTTGTAAATTAGTTGCGTTTGCTTCGAAAAAGTCTGTCCCTGTGTCTGCATTATTCAAGCCAACTCTTCGGTAGCATGTGTACGGCATGTGCAGTTTTCCTCATTTTTGTGATACAATAATGCTTGAGACCACTAAAAGTGGTGCTCTAAAAGCACCACTAGTAATGTGGCAGTGGACGAGGCCCACTGCTTGTATCTTGTTTTTATTTTTTATTTTTTATTTAAAGTACTTGCCAACTCATTAGTGATGCATTAGAGTATCACTTTTAGTGGGATATATCATTACCGTTTTGTGATATATATGTACTAGTATAAGGCACGGGTTAAAATATTATTTGAATGGAAATGTAATTGAATATAAAATTATAGGTAAATGAAATAGTGAAAAGTAAACACATAATTGATACGTAAAATTCAAGCACAACAAAAGTATAAAATTTTAAACAAATAACAAAATGTAAATCCCTTAACACATAAACATATAATAAAAATCAGACGAAATACGTCAGCCAGTGCTCTGCAATAAATAAACAAATTAAGCACACCAGTCAATGCTCTGCAATAAAAAGAAAATGTCAAACAACAGATTAAGCACACCAGCTAATGTTCTGTAATACAAAAAGAATGCAAAACAACAAATTAAGCACATTAACCAATATTCAAGAATGTAAAAAAAATGACAAATAACAAATTAACCACAATAATCACTGCTCCAAATTTACATGGCATTGTGCAAGTAGTATGTCAATTTTATAGTGGCGCTGTTTGGGAAGTGGCAAATGAGGCTATTATAGCCTCAAATGAGATATAAGCCAAAAAGCCCACTTTTCATTCTTTTTTATTAAAAAAAAAAAATAGGTTCACTACCGTGACAGTGTAGGCTGTGCCTACACTGTCAAAGTGACAAGTTGTTACATCACGTGGGAAATTACGGTTTTGTCCCTTCTCATCAATTTAAAAAAATATAATTTTAGGGACAAATTTGTCATTTTAAATTCAAACATCATTTCAACACACTTTTCAATACAACAACTCAACTAAAAATCTATCTCATCTTCCCAAACACAAAAACTAAAATAGCCTACTAAAATAGCCAAAATGCCAAAAAGTCTCTAAAATAGCCACTTCCCAAACGAGGCCAGTATATGGCACTATGCAAGCAATATGTCAAAAAACAAAAAATGATCGAGGTTCATGCTCCAAAACAAATATTTCAAAGAAATATACGGTGTTTTGAAAGTTTAAAAAATAATGTAAATAAGAATATACGGTGTTTTGAAAGAAAAAAAAAATCTATATAATTAAATTAGGCATACCTCTCGAACCCTAGATGAGATTAAGGTCACGTTCATCATGGATGACAACATTAGCATATCTTTCTTGAAGAAATTGAACCTATAAATACAAAAGAATTAGAGGAAAAAAAAAATTAAAAAATTTATACATCTAAGAAAATGAGAAAAAGAAGTCAGCATTACAGTTCGGCATAGGTTTCCATCCATACGTAAATTATAAGAAAAGATCATTTTGTTATAAGGAAATTAGATTAAAAAAATCGTGAAAAGAAAAGAAAATTAACTTCAACTTATAAGAAATGTGTATTTTTTTTTTCAAATAAATATAAAAGAAAACAATTTAGGTGACTAAAAATAATAATGTTGTCCATAATTAGAGGTTGAAGGTCAATGGTGTCTCAACCTGAAAGTGTTTGGTTATGTAAATTTGACAAAGATAACTGTAAGGCAAAATGAGGTTTAATAATTGCCATAAAGAAAAATTATCAACCCAAAATTAACAACCTCCTAACATATTTTAGTTAACAACCCACTTTAAGAAGTTCTTTTATGTATGAATATCACAGATGGAGAAATTGAACTATCTAAAGGCACAGTGTAAATTATGTTAGAATCAAAATGTAGCTATAAGTTATACACATCATGTTAAAATTTGTAAAGTCTATAGCATTTTTTTTTTTATTTTTGATAGACACTGGAAAAATATAAAGAAATATTATTCTTCTTAAAGAACTTTTAACAATTTTAGTAGCAAATCGGATAATAAAATATAAAAATTAATTTTAAAGAGAGGGTTACAATTAAGATGAGAAGAGCAGGTACATAAACAGAGAGATACGATTTTTACCTTGGTGTTAAATGATTTTTGAGAGAAGAAGTGAAAAAAGTGAAGAATAAGAGGTATGTAAAGTACAGAATAAAAGGTATGCTCGTGCCTAATGACACGATATAAATAATATTGAGATCAAAATGTAGTTGAATAGAAATGTAATTTATCGAAAAACATACCAAAAACTTAAGACATTGAGAAATATAAAGAAATATCATTTTTAAAACACTTCCAGCAATTTTGTTGGTACCACACACTCTACAGAACTGAATTAAAGATAACCACCCCCTAGGCACAGGTATATATATTTGTTGTTTAATCATAAATATTACGTTTTCATTATTCATTCGTTACCAAATAATACCAGCCAAAGTTATTGTATATCTATCAATACTTTACAATAAATAAATAAAAAGTGTACTAAACACCAACTGAAGCACACCAGTCAGTGATATACAATCTCAAAAAATAGAATTCAAAATTAGACAACAAACACTGCACCAGACAGTGCTCTGCAATTTCAAAAAATTAAAATTAAAAATAAATACCAAATAATACACACCAACCAATGCTCTGTAATTTTTAAAAATGAAAATTAAAAATAAACAACAAACAATACACACCATCGAGTGCTTTGCAATACCAAAAAATTACTAAACAACAAATGAAGCGCACCAGCCCGTGCTATGCAATCCGGAAAAATAGAATTCAAAATTAAATAACAAACAATGCACAACAGCTAGTGCTCTGCAATACCAAAAAAATAAATTTAAAATAAATAATAAACCATGCACACCAACCAGTACTCTGCAATCTCAAAAAATAAAAAGAAAAATTAAAGTGAAACCTTATAGAAGAAGAGATTCGAAAATTTCCGAACTTGAATATGAGACTGAAATTGTCTTAAACACCTGTCACTTGGAGAAAAGAGAAAATTTTATTAGAAGGACCACCTACTTTAATGTGTGGTACACCATTGATGTGTCGCATAGAACTAATGTTTATCTATAAAAAAACACCTATGTTTCAAAAAAATTATTTTTTAATATAGAAGTGAATGTCTCTATTTAATCAGATAAACCCAAAATAGCATTGGAATAACAATTTTGTCTCAATATCTTACCATGTTGTGACCAGATGTACTGGAAGACAAATTTTATGGTAAGATGTTTTATGTAAATTTTCATAATATCTCTATTTAATCAGATGTTTTATGTAAATTTTATGTAGGTTAGGGTTCAAGCACATGATTAGGGTTCATCCTAGAGCACATGAAATAAACAAAATGGGTTCAAGCACTGATTCTCTAGAGTAGTTAACAATCAATAGCTAAGAACCTGAAATGTCCGAGAATATCAATTTAAATTTAGATAGGAATTTGAAAAGGAAAAAGAAAAGATGAGGGAAATATAAAGTAATTATGATTCAAACACAACCTTACATATCTAAGCAAAATTATTTTTGTTGATGAAATGGTACCAATCCAATCTTAGATTAATAGGCTCTTTTCAAATGCATGCTCTTTTCAACTATCAATTAGTAACCACATAAATGTGCCAAAAAGCATGAAAAATCATTTCTATGAACATATAAAGAAACAAACCAAGTTGAAGGTAGTAAATAGCAATTAACCGCAATGACTGTTTCAACCTTCCATACTGAGTGACAATTTTTTAACATGAAAAATCCATTCATAGAAAAAGACTTATCTCATTTCAGAGTAGAAAAACAAATAGAAGTCACCCATTCATAGAAACCCATTTCATTGAAAAAGATTTATCTCATCCCATAGTAACTTATTTCATAAATCAAACAATTTTTTTCAACCCATTTCATATTCATATAATTGAAATCAAAACCATAAAGAAGCACAAACATTTATGCCCAACTCAAGGAAAAAAAATTCAATTAACACTACATAAACAAACCTGCTTAAATGGTAGCTAAAATGACGTATGACAAATAATAGGAAACTAATAATTAGACCAAGCAACCATATGACAAAACAAATGTTTTGCAATAAGAAATGAGTATATATGTTTTTATCATTTATCATTTTCAGTAACTTAGAAATGACAATATTAAAATGGGTTAACATGGTGCATTGAAATGCTACGACCAGTAGCCGTAAAAAAATAAATAAATAAAAAAAATAAAAAAAATTGAAAAATCAAATAGCTCCAACTATTCAAATCCTCCCATACACAAAATATAAAACCAACCCTTTTGGATCCATTTGGTTTGCTCATGGGAAGTAGCCAACCCACTACCAAAAAAAATAAAAATTAAATTAGATTCAAAAAGCAAACTCTTCACTTGGCAAATCAATACAGCAAACGCTAACGAACTTAATTTTCCATCATCTACAAATCAATACAGCCCAAAAACCCCCATTTAGACCTACCCAAAAATCCAAATCACCCAGTCATTCATTTTGCTTCCAACCTTCAACTGAAAATTGTGAATACGTCTCAATCACCCCACCCCCCAAGAATTGCCAAAGCAACAATACAATTCATTTCTACAACATACAATGAGAGCAAAACAACTCAACAATACAATTCATAAGACTATTGACACCATAGGTCCATAATCATGTTTATATCAGCAACCTTTACATGAAGAAAAGCAATACCTACTCAAAATGAAGGAACCCCACATAACATAATTTCGCTTCAAAACCATCGGGGCCATATAGTATGGACTCCCCACAATCTTTGAAAACTTCTCCCCTGAATGAAGATGTAAAGGAAGTTCAAAAAATCATCAAAGAACCCACTCAAACACCATAACATTCTCAACTAAAATATTCAAAGTGACCAATTAAATCAAGAATAACAAATGCATGGAAATAATCAGAAGAATGTCTAATCATTACCCAAAACATACACCAAGGGATAACAAATGCATGGAAATAAAGGAACTTTGGGTTCTTTTGCTTAAGGCCCAAAACAACAGTCAAATGAAAACATACACCAAGGAAAGGAAAGGAAAGGAAAAATGAAAATAAATATTGGCCAGGGAAAAAGAATAAAAGACATGAAAGAGAAACTCAGACTTCACCATTCAAAAATCCATGCATAACACAATTCTAGTGAAACATAACATGACTAAAGATATAAAGGAACACATCATACCAAGGAAAGATATATGCCCTGTTTGTGGGTAAATGGTAGCACCAATTTACAAAACTCATCCATGCCATGATGGGTATAATTAACCAGTAATCAGGGAAAGATCGATTTAAAATGCTTAGAAATCGGATTATCTACAGAGGCCTCTTAAATGCTTACATGAAAAATCCATATAGAAAAATTCATTAACAATACTGTAACCCATATGAAAATCAACCAAAATTTCCCAAAATTTCAGCAATATTTTAATAAAAAAAAACACTAAGGATAGAGAAAAGTGATTGATAGCATGCTGGTTATTAAGTGAGGATAGAGAAAAGTGAAAAATATAAGGAATAAAAAATGCGAACATGATCTCTTGCTATTAGAGAGAGAAGGGAGATTAACCAATGACTCGTATCTAAAAATAATATCACAACACATACAAAGTTTGAACTATCCATCACAAAAATATAATTCTAATTACTTTCACATAATTCAACATATCACTAAAACTAACTTCGAAAAACTGTTTGTAGTATGATGTGTTTTTGTGCTCGAAACTTTGGTACAACAATTATGTTAAATAAACACAGAAAAAATGTGGACAAAAAAACAATGCATACAACAACACAACTATAAAAAGAACACACATACAACAACACACATGAGAAAGAATAAGACATGAATTGGAACTAATTAAAAGGAAGCTACCATCCATCTATTGAACCTCAAATATCCAAGTAGATCATTTTCAGAGAAATTTATTTTTTTAACACAAAAAATAAAATAAAATAAATAAATACAAAGTGAATAGTTGAAACAAAAAAGGAGAAGCCATCAATCACCAAGAATTTGCCTACAACATTTAAGAGGGTACTTCACCAACATTAAGGGTTGAAAGTGAAACCACCTTCTTCTTCACTTATGAGGTACCATTATGCATAGTCATCCAATTAAAAGTATAAAGCAGGTTTAAACTACTTCAAGCATAAAGTAAGTTTATGCCATCACTCATTACTCCAGGATGACTAACTAATAGCATAGATGATCTATTGAATTAATTTAGTTCCAAAACCAAATATTCGAAGAAAAAAAGAAACGGCCAATTGGCTTAAAACTGGCTCTTGTTACTCTAGACCTCTTTACTATTTTCTTCTTTCAAATTCTTTCTAGACCTCATTGAGCCAATCTTAGCATTATTAATAGTCTTATAAAATAACTGGCAAAGCTGAAAGTATAATTTTTTTTTTTTTTTTATCACAACTTACAATCCTCACTCTGAAAGTAAAATAAAAAAAATGGGAGGCGAAGAAGTAGAAAGAAAAAGAAAAAAAAATGAAGAAAGGAAAGAATAGGCTTAGCTCCTGTAAAAAATAACAGATGATTTTCACCCTATGAAACTAAAATATATTGAGTAAAGAGTCACAGGGGTAAAGGGAAGAAGGAAAAAAAAAATTGACTCTAACCCATCCAATCAAAATTTTAATTTATTATAATCACATTTGTTTGTCACATCTATTTTAAAATGAATATACAATTGTGCCTACAGTGTCTAAATTTTAAAATGAAAATTTTAATTGATTATAAGCACTGGCAGAGTTATAGGGTGTGAAAAAAGTAATAGGCAAAGTTATTTTATTGAATCAACAAAATCTAAATTTTTCTTCCACCCCCAAAAAAGAAACTCAATAAATAAACTTCTAGTTCCCCAAACAAAGATCCAAAATTGTGAAGAAAAAAAAAAGCTCACATCTATTTTAAAATGAATGTACAATTGTGCCTATAGTGTTTAAATTTTAGAATGAAAATTTTAATTGATTATAAGCACTGGTAGAGTTATAGGGTGTGAAAAAAGTAATAGGCAAAGTTATTTCTTGAAACTTCCCCAAAAAAGAATATACAAAGTTATTTCTCTTCCACCCCCAAAAAAGAAACTCAACAAATAAACTTCTAGTTTTCTAAACAAAGATCCAAAATTGTGAAGAAAAAAAAAAGACTCACTTGTTCAATGGACCGTTGTGCCATTGCTCTCCATTTCTTAAAACATTCACTAATAGACCCACACAACACCTCCACTCATTGTATAACTTGAATTTTTCAAGTCTAATCAAAACAAAGTAAAACATCTTGTTTTTGAAAAACAATAAAATCAAACATAAATGCATTCTAAAATTATCACAATGATTATCATAAGAATTGTATGAAATTCAAAAATTAAAATAGAAGACTCAAATTATCACCATAAAAAAATTAAGTACTCGCTCTTCTTGGTGCTGAACCTAGTTGAACAAAATTTAAGATTCTTAATTTTAAATTTAAGATTCTTAATTTTCACAACATGTAAAATGAAGCCAAGTTGAACAATAGATAAGAAACAAATTACCTAATCAACCATTGTAGCAAACAAAGCCATAACAACTTTTTATGAGCTAAGGCATATGTGCTTGAAGCAAAAGGAAGAATAGAAAATATAGGTAAGCAAGCTCCATTATCCATTATCCAAAATCGACTCCCTAAAAATTGTCCACTGTTTGTTATTAAAAATAAGATCCAACTCCCATTGTTTAATTCACCAATTTGAATATACCTCTATTTTTGTTAACCTTACCAAATATCCAAGGCATGTATCATTCACTATTTGGGGGGAAAATGTAGAAAATGATAGATTCACTCACTAAGATAACTTTGATCAATTAGGACATCCACATTACCAGCACTAAATGCATTCAAGCACTGTTAATCAAACTCTCTATAGGAAAGGTTGTTTAATCATTTACTTGGCATGTCATGATAGATTCACTCACTATTTGAACAACAAAAAAGTATAATTATATAAGCAGTTGGTTTAACCAAAAGAAAATAAACTATTTTCATTGAGGCATTTTACAGAACATCCAAAATTTGACCATTAAAAACAACCGCCACAACTTTCTAGAAAAATTTGCAATTAGTTACCTAACCAAAGCTAATGATCAAGAAGATAACCAACAATTTTATAGCAATTAAGATAGACTCACTCCAAAATAACAACATCAGCACTTGTCCTAGAAATTTCATTTTCTTTACTGTTGTTGCCACTTTCTTGGCAACCAAACAGGACTGAAATATTTATGTGCTGATAACAAACAAACAAAAAATAAAAATAAAAACAGAAAAACAGAAAAACAAACCCAAATAAAAGAGGGGGGAAAAGTGAGAGAGAGAGAGAGAGAGAGAGAGAGAGGAGGCAAAGATTGATTATTGTATCAAAATCCAAAACCCAAATAAAAACCCTAGATTCTTCCCAAAAAAAAAAAAGAAAAAGAAAACAACAGGGAGGATAGCTTCTACCTTGGAGCTGTGTATAGAGAGAGGAGGCAGAGATTGAGGCAGATAGTAGAAATCACCACCTGGGCTATAGTCTGGAAATCACCATAGGAGATAAAACTTGTAGAGAGAGAAAGCTTGGTGGAAAGAGGAAGATGTGTGGTGGGAAGATAAAGGAGAAGAGGAAGAGGTATGAGAGAGAATGGAGTTTCAAATTTTGAAATCAAAATCAGAGAGAGAAAGAGTGAAGATGATCCCAGATTTTGGAGATTCAATTCTGAGGGTGAGAAAGAGAGAGAGACACATTTTCACCCAAATGATCCCAGAAATACCAAACTAATCTGAAGCATTGATATTCATCCAAAAAAATCTGAACCATTGAAATGTCCAAATGAGAGTGAGACATTTTCAACCATTGGATTGAATTAATCTGATGGTGTATATTTTGACAAATAGACAAAAGTCTCATCAAGATTCAAAAACCCTTCTCCCTTATTATATAGATAGGAGTATCAATTGATAAAACCAAACGAGACTAACTCAATTCCAAAGCCCTTGATTCTGGAGCTTATTATACCAAATTGAACTCAAATTTTCAATCTGAATCAAAGAATCCAATCTTCTATTTCACAACAATCAAACTACCCACTTAATAGCTGAAAAAGCTTTGGGGGCAAGCATGTCTAAGAACTGTATATGGGCCTATGTGACTTGAAATCAATCTTCCTATGATACTTCCCTATTCAATTCTAACAAATTGAACTCATCTTGGTAACTAATGGTGTTCTAACAATATGTTGAAAATACAATTTTATTTTCCCTACTTGTTTTTCCATTTTTTTTCTTTAAATTATCAGCAACCAAACAATGTACCGAAAGTAAATAAGTGAGTAAAAAGGAGAAAAAAAAGATGGGGAAAAACATAGGCAGGAAAATAAAAATAAAAAAAATAAAAAGGAAAACGGAAGGAATGTGGGCAAGAGAGAAAGAGAGAGAATGCATAAGTGAACAAAAAGATAGGGGAAAAGAAGGTGGGTGGGTGAGAATTAAAGAAATCTTGACCCTTAATAAATTTGCTAATTAATATCAAAAAAGAGAAAGAAAGAAAATAATAAGTATCAAACAAAATCGAATTTCTTTCTCAAAATATTTAGAGGGAAAGATTAAGCTCCTCTGTAGTGATTTCCCTCCAACATCCATCAATGTTCACTATAATCTCTCTATGGATCAGAGTAATACATTTTTATCTAAAACAACCACTTGCCTAAGAGGCCAAATTCAAAAATCAGCACTCATCCTGAAAAAACCTAGATTGCTTACTAAGATGGATTGAAAACACCTTAAATAGCTAAACACCAACAAACTGCTATTCAACAAAACATACTCAATCTATTTGATAAAACAGTTCTATCTGTAGCAATTGCTACCCATATCTTATTAAGTCATTTCCAATATATCAATACAACATAAAATTTGAACAAAAATAAAAAATAAAAATAATAGAAATTAGAATCAATTTCATTCCAAAACCCTAAAAATGAGAAGAATCAAACACAATAGAGGTCAAAGAGATTTGAAATTAGATGGGAAGAGATAATAATTGAGGTCAAAAATAATGAAAAACGCCAAAAAGAGACAAAAAGCTAGAGAGAGAGATCAAAGAGAGAGTATTGGTCAGTGCAAGTTCGAAGGAATGGTGGGTTGTTTGCGTTTGCAATTCTATATCCAATACTGTTTTTATCCTCATCTGCATTTGCAATTCTATGTCTAATTTTTTGGGTTGTTTGTTGAATTAGAAACATGAGTTGGTTTCAAATACTGATTAGTAGTTATTAACTGAATGTGACATGTTTATTCATTCAGTTAGCAATTCTAAAGGCATTTTTAAAAATCAAAATTGTGTGAATATTCAAAAAACTGTAGTCCTATAAAACTTCATATACATTAGACATGTGCTAATGAGACACAAACATAATTGAAATTTTCCATAAGCATAATGCGGTGATAAACTAATGAGTAGAAACCCAGCTTATACATAAACTCAAGCATATATTCCAGTAGCTCTTCTAAGCAATAAATCTCTAAATTGTCTCAAAATACAGACTCAAACTAAAGGCGATAAAATTAAGACAAATTACTATACCATCATATGTCAACAGCAGTTTGGAGATTGAAACCTAAAAGCACCTCAATTTGCTTCTGAAATTGGTGTAGTGGGATTTGGGTGAAATGCATTTCAAAACAAAGTTATTATATGAATATGCATTGTGCATCAAGTGTTCAAAATATACACATGTGGGACATTAATTTGTTTTGATCATGCTCCAACACTCATCCAAATAAAAAACTCACTACTAATTAAGCATAGAAAGTTCAACAAACTAAGGTTGATGCATGGAATCACACCACGTGATTATGAAACTATTATAAAATAGGATTTACTTTTTACTTCTCAATTGAATAATTTAATACTTATGTTGCTCAACAAACTATGCATGGTAACCCCAAATTATAATAAAAACAGTATTGGACACAAAATTCTAATAAAAAAAGGAAATAAAAATATACCCCAAATTACACAGATTGTAAGCCCCAATGAACCCAATTTGAAACCCAGATGATGAAACTAAAAATATATCAATGTATTCATGAATGTATGTATTAATGGAATGAAGAAGAACAGAGAGAGAAGGGAAAAAAATATCAAATCCAAATGCACCAATCAAACCCAAGAATGTTATAAACAACCCTAAAAATGTATGTATTCATGAAATGAAGGAGAAGAACAGAGAGAGAGAAGGGGAAAAAATATCAAACCCAAATCACACCAATCAAACTCAAATCACACCGATTTGACGATTCACATGCAGCAGATCCATCAGTTTGGGCACAGGAGGGGGACGGTGCAATGAAGAACGGCAAAGGCGGAGGAGGAGCAAGAAATGAGGCAACGATCTTCTTTGAGGATGAAGCAGCCGTAGTCTCAAGCGTCGTGAGAAGCACGGGTGATAAAGGATTGGACGAAACCAATGCCGAAAAAACCGAGGAGGTAGATGAAGGAAGCGATGAGGGAGGCGATGACAGCGAGTTCAGAGAGAGTGACGACGTGGAGAGGGGTGGAGGATCGGATCTGATCGCGCTAACGATGTGAGAAGAAAAGTGTGAAGAAAATGCCGTTGGTCAGGTATAGAGTGAGAGGTAAGGCATTAAAGGCTTTTGGGATGAGGAGGAGGATGAGAGAGAATGTGTAGAGCGGATGTGTTTAGCTAGACGTGGGAGAGAGAGCAAAGAGTTGTTTGGGCGGGAGATCTATTGATCTGAACCATTGATATAAACTTGGGATTAATCTCAGCCATTAAATTAAAATGTATCTCACATACATTTTATACATTTTCAAAAACCTTCCTCCCTTATTATATAGATTTGTGATAGATATGTTATGGATCACAATTTTAGAATATAAAAATGATTGAGAGTTTTAAAAAGATAGTTTTAGAGAAGTTTTAAATGGGTGGAATTCACTTGTAATATGATGCGTGTGTATGTGTATTTGTTTGTTTTTTTTCCTTATCACATGTGTAAAGCTCTCTTTAGAGCTCAAATATTAGAGTTATGTATCATTACTCTTTAGATTAATATATTTATTTATAATAATGTGATAAGAAAGCTGGTATTATTGTGGCTTAAATTAAAAAGTTTTTTTTAAGATTTTTAAATATTTTAATTTTGTGATGAAAATTGCATAATTTTCTAAAAGAGATCGTGATTAAAAAATAAAGTTACTTGTATATATATATATTTTTGTAATATTACACATTTTGTTATTTAAAAATAATTTGATAAAAAATTATGCAACACTGCTAAACAAAAAAAAAACATTATATTATCACCAAAAATGCATAATTTTATTTTGAGTTATTGATTGTCGTAATTCTAGGAGAAAATTATGAAATATTTATAACAAAATTATACTATATATATATTGATAATGCAGTTTGTCTTGGGTGGACGAGTCGGGCTAGTCCAAGCTCTTTAAGTTCCGATTCAGGCGAATGATTCCACCAGATGACCTGCAAGCAAGTTCAAAGGGGAACGGGGTAGTCCCCCAGTGAACCCTCCGGCGAGCAAATCAGTAGAGGAAGGAGAAAATATATATATAGAGAGAGAGATAGATAGAAAAGCTTAACCTTCCTCTTGTCTTCGATTCTTGCTTATATCCTTTGGTAATCATTTCACTGTCCCTTGCGACGTGCCCCCTTCCGCCGAAAGCCTGTGCAGTAGCTTACCTTGTTCAGGGTGAGGGGGCTCTGTTTCGACGGGGAGGTGTTGTCGTAATAAATACTGTGATGGGCTGCATTAATGGTGATGTGCTGTGGCAATAACTCTGCAGATCTTTGTCTGCTGATGTGGCCTGTGTTTCACCTGCCATGTGCCCGAATGTCATTGGCCCTCCATGCCCAGATGGCCTCCAGCTGTCCTGGGCTTTGTCAACCGGATTATGCTATGGGTCCCAAGCGATGGGTTTGGGTTGTCAGCCGGGTTATGCTATGGGTCCCAAGCGATGGATTTGGGGTTGTTTGCTGTGGGCTGTGAGCCTTATGGGCCTATCCATGTCAGTAGTCCCCTATTTCCGAGTGCAGCTTTAGTCCAACGAAGGGAATAGTAATAAGGAAGAGAAGTGCGAACCGAGTGGGGAGGCCGAACGTTAGGCGTGCCGACCGCGAGGCGTGCCGACCGCAAGGGTGGCCAATCGGTAGGAGCTGATCGTGAGGGTGGCCGAGCCGGAGGGGTCGACCGTGAGGCGTGAAGACCGCGAGGGTGGCCGAGCGGGGGGAGCTGA
Organism: Camellia sinensis; assembly: GCF_004153795.1. Classification (NCBI taxonomy): domain Eukaryota; kingdom Viridiplantae; phylum Streptophyta; class Magnoliopsida; order Ericales; family Theaceae; genus Camellia; species Camellia sinensis. The sequence continues at coordinate 1,086,765 of NW_021026358.1, read as the reverse complement.
CCGTGAGGGCGGCCGAGCGGGAGGGGTCGACCGTGAGGCGTGCCAACCGCGAGGGTGGCCGAGCGGGAGGGGTCGACCATGAGGCGTGCCGACCAGGACGGGGCGGGGCTCAAAAAAGGGGGGTGTGCCATGTGATGATGTGAAATGGAAAGGACAGGGTAAGGGGAGGGGACAGTGCATCGTGGCCATACACGTGGCAATATCGCGGGGGAAGTGAAGTGTTGGAGCGGAAATGAAACGATAGGTCACGAGGAGGGGTTTTGAAAAGGCGGTTTTGGCGGTTGATTTGAAAGGTTTTTTTTAAACGGGCAAAAATTAATTGGGATCCATGGGATACAGGTAAACCGTGGGTTTTGGTATAATTCGTCTCACCTACCTTTTTACAAAAACTCAAAATACCCAAGTGTTAATTCCTTCATTACGTACGACACACCTGTGCAACATTTTCTCAAGTTCCTTGCTCCTGCGTCAGAAGTGATTCGTAAGCAAACCCTAGAAATGGCACAAGAAGAAGTGGTGAATGTGAGAGTGGACCCCCTGGGAGACGATGATGCAGAGGAGCTAGCAGCGCGATATAGGACGGAGACGCGAATGGTGGGGGTGGGGGAACGGGTGGGACAATTGCAGGCGTCGGCCCTGATATTGGCTCCAAGGCCAATAAGCCAGGTAGAGCTGGATCAGTGGCACACTAAGGCTGACAAATCCACAATTACTGCGGCGGATTTGGAGGCTATCAGGGAAAAATACCAGATTCCGGCAGAGGTAGAGTTATTGCTGCCCACATCAAGGGAAAGGCCGTCTGATGCCAGGCCAGGGGAGTTTTCCCTTTACGAGGAGGCGCTAAAAGGTGGACTGAGGTTGCCACTGCCCCAAGTGGTGGTGGACGTACTAAACCGTCTGGAGGTAGCACCGGGGCAATTGATGCCCAATGCATGGAAGATTCTGCTAGCGTGCGCTAGCGCGTGGCCCAAGGCGAATGGAGGGGAAGCCATGGCGGTAGACGAGTTCTTTTCCTGTTATAAGGCTTCGGGGCAGCAAGAGACGTGGGTCACCCTACAGGCAGTGATGGGGAGGGGATTGGTGGCGGGGCTGCCGACATCGATCAAGGGGTGGCGGCCACGGTGGTTCTACGTGTCTGCCAATGGGGGAATTGGGAGTGCGCACCATCTGGAAGGTGCCCATTAGGTCGATGGAGTCAAGACTGGGGGCAGCGGCGGAAGAAAGGGTGAAGAGGGTGAAGGCGTGGAGGGAGAGAGAGAAGGCCAAATGGGACGAGCTTGTTCAACCGTCCGCATTGTTTGAGGCAAGGTTGGGACCACAGTCGAGGGGTGGGGACCTCGACCGAACAGAATTGGAGGCGAGAAGAGAAGTTCAGGAGGTAGAGGATCAGGCCATACTGGCCAAAGCCACGAAGTTGAAGGAAGCGCGAGGAGACCGACCGCCTCAACCGATCGCACGGGAGAGGATCCGACCGCGTCCAAGGCCGCTAGGGGGGAAGGACTTAAGCAGTTTTGAGCCACGACTGCCCCCAGTAGATCCTGTAAAAGAACAGGCCAGAAAGGAGGGGGAGGCTCTGAAGAAGAAGAAGAAGAAGAAGAAGAAGAAGAAGAGGAGTGCCCCAGAGGGGCTGCAGATAAGTCTGGGGCCAAGGGGGCAAAGGTGGCCCCAGCTGAGGTGGAGGCCCCTGTGGCCAAGGATACCCCAGAGGTGGTGGGGGTCACTCCAACACTGGAGGTTGTGGAGACTGCCCCAACAGTGCAAGTAGGAGTTGGGTTGGCTGAGACTGAGCCGAGCGGGAGGGAGCAGACCCAAAGGGGCCCTGCACCCCAGGAAGGAGGGGTCCGTCTGGCCACGGCCATCTATCACGCTCGCGCGGTAGCTGGAAGGTTGGAGGGAGAAGAAGGCCCAGCCAGGGCGGGGGCAGACCGCTTGTGAAGATTGTGGAGGAGACAGCCCTGCGCTCGGCCTCCGGATTTAATGAGGCTGACCTGCTGAGGGGGTTATGCTCCGCCCAAATGGAGGTAACCACATTGGCAGGGGCCCTTCTAAGGAAAGCAGGGGCTGCCAAGCTAAGAGTTGAAGAGGCCAAGGCCCAGTTGGCCAAGTTGAAGAAGGAGAGTGCCGATTGGGAGACTGCCCATGCTGAGCTGCAAGCAGTCAAGTTGGAGCTGGAGGACACACGTCGTAAGGTCGTGTCACTCGAGTTCCAACTGGCTGGTGAACAGAAAAAGTTGGAGGAGTCTGAAAGAGCCTGCGCCGTTGCGGTCGAGCGGCATGAAGAGGCAATGAGCAGCAATGAAGAGCTGGTCAGGCAAAAAGATAAGGCAGATGCCAGATTTGGGGATCTGTTGAAGGAGTTGAAGGAGAAGGGGAGGCTCGTGAGGGAGTTGGAAGCAGAGAAGGCGAAGGCGATGGCAGAGATGGAGGGTCTGAGGAAGGGGATAGAAGAGGAAAGGGCAGTGACGGTTGCTGAAAGGGGGGCCCTGTAGAGAGAGCTGGACGAGGAGAGGGCGAAGGCGGCTTTTGAGAGGGCGGCCTACCCCGATCTGTGCGTCGTGGCAGTGGAGCAATACAAAGGGTCGTCCGAATTTCAGATGGCAGTAGATGCCGCAGTCGCCAGGAATCTGGCTGGTCAAGAATCTGGGGGGGTGGGCCTATCAAGGACAACTGCTGGAGGTAGGACGAAGGTAGAAGTTATTGAGAGCTTCCAGCAGTCAGACTTCTACAAGCACGAAATGGCTGAGTTCTGGGACAGCGGTTGGAAGATGTTCAAACGCAGAGCTGAAGAGCTGTTCCCAGACTTGGACCTGAGTAGTGTAACGATTGATGCAGATGATGTAGCCCAGACCCCCCTGGACGAGGGCATTGAAGAAGAAGAGCTTGTATCCAGCGAGGAGGAATAACCAAGGGAGATGAAGAGCGCCCCTCTCTGTGCCTGTTTTTTTTGTTTGTTTTTTTTTTGTTTTATTGTAATGAACTTGTGTACACATTGTAAATGAATAAAATTTCGTTTATGTTGTCAATTGACTGTGCTGACCTGTATTGTCTAAAATGAATGAGGTCTTGTCATAAAAACTGGTCATAAAAATTGTGTAATAAAAATTTCATGCAAAGTTAAGTTAAAAGTTCCTTCCTGCAGAGTGAGATTGGATTTGTATGAAAATTGAAAGGATGATAGTGGTTTATTGAAAAATTGGAGATAATTTGATTAGTAAATGAAATACGTGAGAACACCTTTGGAATCTAACTAAGTAAAAACGTGGTCCTAAAATTGTGAATAAGTTTCAAAATGTGACTGAGTGTTAAAAAAGTGGTCCTGCTTTTCGAAATTTCGTGGATAGGATCATCTCAGCATGGAGTGCTCAGTTCTGGCTGAGGCTTTGAAGTGCTTAGTCTGGCTGAGGCTCTGAAGTGCTCAGTCTAGCTGAGGCTTTGAAGTGTTCAGTCTGGCCAAGGTCTTGAGTGCTCAGTCTGGCTGAGGCTTTGGGTGCTCAGTCTGGCTGAGGCTTTGAGTGCTCGATCTGGCCGAGGCTTTGAATGCTCAGTCTGGCTGAGGCTTCTGAAGTGCTCAGTCTGGCTGAGGCTTTGAGTGCTCGGTCTGGCCGAGGCTTTGAATGCTGCAAGTAAAAGTGTCATGGGAGCGACATACAGACAGTTGAATTTTAAAAGCTGAGAACTTCGGTTGGAATTTGCATTATGTATTAAAGAGGAAAATACAACAATGTTGACAATACAAAAGTATGAACTTATTAATAGTAACGCTTCAAATGTTCCGCATTCCAGGGGTGGGGGAGGTCTCGGCCTTCCATGTCTTGAAGTCGGTAGGTGCCCGGACGTGGTCGGGCTTTCACAACGTAAGGTCCCTCCCATTTGGCTGCCAGTTTACCCTCAGTCGGATTTTTGGTGGCAAGAGTTGCTTCTCACAA